>JAQZBX010026453.1:0-28936 GCA_029593785.1 Cabassous unicinctus | reverse complement strand
TTCTCCCATGAAATATACACCATCCCAGGGATCCAGTAAAACAAGCCTACATAACACCAAGTGATCATAATCTGGGCTTGGTCCAAGCAACATCCATACACCATTCCAGTGGCATTTTTCAAACTTTGTTTTATGTAAAACCCTAACATATTAAGGAAAAATAATTGTGGGAGTTGGAGCTTGCTCACCTTAGCTTCCTCTCATTTTCACCCTGAATCACATAACTCCAGGGATCTTACAATTTCAAGATTCCAACTTACAATTTCAAGATTAGACCTCAAGGCTATAAAATGGGCTTTGAGTCCTCTTAATATACTTGGTTGTGTCAATATTGGATGACTCCAATAAGTAGAACATTCTGTGCATAAAATATAACATGTATGTGGCCAATATATTACAGCTACCACATGAGCCAGGGATGCGAGATTGGATCTAGAGCTGTGGATAGTAATCTGTCTTGGGAGCTTTCCAAGCAGAAAAGCTTGCCTTTATAACAGAGTCCACAGCTCAGCAAACACATGAAAACTCTCTATTATATAAAACCCTAAAAATAAACTCCATTTTTAATGGCCTTAGAGTGTCATGAATGCAAAGAGAAGTATTTTGATTCATAGTGGGGAGATGTGACAGTTTGAGACTATTTTTGTGAATCCCAAAAAGAGAAAGATTATGTTTGTTAACTAATCTTTTCTTGTGCATATGATACCCTTTAATTATATTGGATTCAGATGAGGGGTCTTTGATTAAATTACCTGTTAAGATTAGGGCTTTGATTCAACCACATTGGTCAGATTTAGTCCCTGCCCCTTTATGGGCCAATATAAATGGGCACTCACTCAAGAAGACACGGCAAGAGAGAGAGAGCTCTGTCATGTTTGATCCTGGGGCCCTGGGGGGAGATGAGCCATTCACCTGATAGTTTGCAGCTGACCCTATGAAGAGACCAGAGCAGCTGAGCAGCTTAGAAGGCCCGGAAAGAAACAAGCCCTATGCCAGTCTATAGCTGAGATCAGGAAGAAGCTGGGCCCATGGAGCCTTTAGAGGAAGAGGGAGCCCAGGAAGGAGAGACCAGGCAGAGATCAGTGACCATCTTGCTTCAACACATGGCAACTGACTTTGGTGAGAAAGCAACCTTGAGTTAGACTCTCTAGGGCCTTGTTACTGTAAACTTATACCCCAAATAAATGCCCTTTATAAAAGCCAACAGATTTCTGGTGCTTTGCTTAAAATGAAGACTGAAATGGGAGGAATCAGTCTATCCAATATCAAGAGTTATATAGCCACAGTAAGCAAGACTGTGTGGGTTTGGCAGAGGGATAGAAACAGATCACTGAAACAGAACAGAGATCACAAAAACAGATCCACACAAGAAGCTCCAACTAATTTTAACAAAGGCAAAAAGCATTTCAATGGATGAAGAATAGCCTTTTTAACAAGTGGTGCTGGAGCAATTGGATATCCATAGGGGAAAAAAAAAAGAACCTTAATCTAAGTCTCACACTTTAAAGCTAAGTCTCACTCCTTATACAAAAATTAACTCAAAATGGATCACATATCTAAAGGGAAAACATAAACATATAAAATTAGTGGAATTAATATAGGAGAAAATCTTCAGGATCTAGGGCTGGGCAGAGAGAGTCCTAAGACTGACAGTAAAAGTACAACCCATAAAAGGAAAAATTGACAAGTTGGGCTTCATCAGGATTAAAGACTTTTGCTCTGGGAAGAACCTTTGTAATATGGTGAAAAGATAGGACATCAACTGGGAGAAAATATTTGAGAACCACATATCTGAGAGAGAACTAACATTTAAAAAATATAAAGAATCTCAAAACTCAACCATAAAAATATTCTATTAGAAAATGGACAATAGACATGAAGAGGGCATACAGATGGCTAATAAGCACATAAGATTTTCAACATGGTTATTCATTAGGGAAATGGAAATTGAAACCACAATGAGGTATCACTATATACACACATTAAAATGACTAAAATAAAAAAAGTGACAATACCAAATGCTGGTGAGAATTTGGGGAGACTGGATACTTACACAATGTTGAAAGACTGTAAAATGGTACAGAGCCTCTGGAAAACATTTAGATAGCTTAAAAAATTAAACATGCAGCTCTCATATGACCCAGCAATTGTATTCCAGGGCATTTATTCCAGAGAAATGAATGTTTATCTTCACACAAAAACCTGCATACCAATGTTTATAGAATCTTCATAATAGCCCCAAACAACCCAGATGTCCTTCAATGGGTGAATGGTTAAACAAACTGTGCTATGTCCATGCCATGGAATACTATTCGGTAATAAAGAGAACTAAATATTGATACAAAGACCTAGAGTAATCTCCAGAGAATTATGCTGCGTGAAAATAACCAGTCCCAAAAGGTTATATAGTGTTTCATTTCATTCACATGATATTCTTTTCTTTGCTTTTTAAATTGCTTTCTTCTTTTTTTATTAGAGGAGTTGTAGATTTACAGAAAAATCATGCAGAAAATAGTGTTCCTATGTAGCCCTCCTATTATTAACACCTTGTATAACATCCTTGAAATTACAAAATTATAGAAATGGAGAAGAGAATAGTGATTCCAAGGGATTAAAAAGGGATTCGGGTATGGGAGGGGGACGTGGGGTGGCTATAAAAGGACATTAGGGATCCTTGTGGTGATGAAAATATTCTGTATCTTGACTGTATCAATGCCAATATTCTGGTTGTGATATTATACTATTGTTTTCCAAGACGTTACCACTGGGGTATATTGGTAAAGAGTATACATGATTCCTCTTTATTATTTCTTACAACTGCATGTGAATCTACAATTATCTCAAAATAAAAGATTTAACTAAAAAATTTTGAAATAAAAAATTTTTTCCCTTCTGGAAGTTTTATGTTTTTCTCTGTTGCTTCATTTTTTATGCATTTTTGTCCCTCCAAATGCTAAAGATCTTACTAGAAGACAAAGACACATTATTCTCTTTTCCAGTGGATGGCAAAGGTGAGAAATTAATTATAGACCAAATTTCCATTCTGTTACTACAATATTGATTTTTATTTTACTTTAAATAGCTTTTAATAGGGCAGTTAAATCAGAGGTTATAGCATACATACCTTTTGGTAGGCCAGCATTCCCATGTTCATACATAAGCACTGTAGTCTTAGATAAATTCCTTTATATCAAAGTATATATGACATAAACTTAGGAAGGAATTTCTGATCCTTAACACTTGAGATAATAAAACCATCTATTCCAGTTATCTTTGAATTAAATAGACCTATAGTTAAACAAAATTTAAAACATTCCAAATGCCTTCATTTGCATATGTGTGTAGTAGTCCACAGTACACCACTTCAAAAAGGATATACTTCTCCTTCTTATTCTTATATTACCTATTCTATTTAAAGACTATTTCTATATGGATTTTTGTTGTCTCTTTTAAATCACATATTACTTATTATTTGTATTTGTTATATGTATTTAAAAAACACAAGAACGTTTGGCTGTTCTGTTTTCTCTTATTCTCGCTCTCTTTCTTCCTTTTGATTCCTTTTTTTGCCTTCTTTTTCTCCTTTCTAAAAAACTCTGTTAACTTTCTTTTCTTTTATAAACTGAACCGATTTTAAATATTTGAATTGTGAAATAAATCATACTAGAAAATGGTGGTGAAAATGTATATATGGAGTTTAAAGAATAGCAATAAAATCACCACCCCTAGCTTAAGAAATCCAACTTTACCAGAATCTTAGAACTAGCCACCATCTCTGATGTCATCTCACTTTTTCCTTGATTCTCCCCATCTTTCAGGGTAACCTCTATTCTTGATTTTATGTTTAATTTTTCCCTTTGTTTAATTTATAGTTTAACCACACATTCGTGTATTTCTAAAGAATATGTTGTTTAGGTTGACCTGTTTTGCAATTTATGCAAGTGAGCTTATTCCAATTGTATTATTCTGTGGCATATTTTTTTGCTCAGTAGTATGTTTTTGAGAAACACGGTGATAATGTGTGTAGTTGTAATTGTTTCACTTTCACTCCTATATATTATAACAATGGATACTTTAATTTATCTATTTTAAAGTCAATAGACTTTTAAGTTGTTTCTATTTTAGTTGTTAAAATAAAAAAAATGCTGTTATACATATTCTCTTACATACATATCTCTCAGTGCCCAGGTGGAAGATTTTCTCTAGGGAATACAGCTATAGCTATGGAAGAAGAAATTGTTGTGTTTTTGGATATGTGCATATCCAACTTTGCTAGATACTGGCAAACTTTTTTCCAAAGTAGTTGTACCAATTTAACTTCCTTTAATCAGTGGATTAGAATATCTGTTATTCTGTATCTTAACAACACTTTTTATTTTACTTTTTAATACATGCCAATTTGGTTGGTGTGAAATGGTAACTGATAGTGGTTGTCATTTGCATATCTTTGTTTACTTGTAAGTGAACATCTTTTATATATGCTCTTGGGGATTTCTTATGGGAAGATTTTTAACTACTGATTCAATTTCTTTCATAATTATAGGATTATTCAGATTTTCTATTCATGAGTTTTGATTCATTGTATTTTTCTAGGATTTTTTCATATTATCTAAGCTTTAAAATTAACTGCCATAAATTCTTATTATTTGTTTAATCCCTGTAGCATCTGAAATTATGTTCCCTTTTCATTCCTAGTATTATTTGTATGTTTTCTCTCACACTTCAACTTCTTTCCCTCATTAATTTTGTAAATATTTCTGTATTTTGTTGTCTTTGTAAAGAGCAGCTCTTCTTTTCTGTCATCTCAGTTTACTGCTTATCACATTAACTTTGAGCTTTTTTTCCTAATGTGAGGATTGAAGTCTATAAATATCCCTATTAGCTTCAGCGGCATTGTATACATTTTAATGCATTATCATTAAGTTAAAATATTTTATAATATCCATTGTGACTTTTTTCTCTGACTCAAAAGTTTTTAGAAACATGTTTTCATATTTCTTAAATATATTGAGGATTTAGTTATTCTTTTTTATTGATTTCTATCTAAATTGAATTGTGGCAGGATAATTTAGCTTTGTAATTTAATTATGTCACACTTTTTTTTTTTGAGGTTATCTTTTATAACCTAGTGCACGGTCAGTTTTTGTAAATGCTTTCCCTCCTCCCTCAAAAGAATGCATATTTCATGACTGTTGGGTACAATGTTTTGATTATTCTTTGTGAACATTACTTCCCATATGGGGTAAAGGTGTGCCGAGATGGAATCAGCTCTCAGGACCATTTACCCCACTGCATCATGCAAATAAAATCGTTTCTGGGGAGCTGACATGGCTCAAGCAGTTAAGCACCTGCTTCCCACGTGGGAGGTCCCAGGTTTGGTTACCTGTGCCTCATAAAAACAAAACAAAACAAACAACAAGCAAACAAATGGAAAAAGCAACTCAGGGGAGCTGATGTGGCTCATTGGTTGAGCGTCGGCTTCCCACATACACGGTCCTGGGTTAAATCCCTGACTCCGGTACCAAAAAAAAAAAAAAAGTAAATCATTTCTCTGAATTCCATGTCATGAAAAAGACTGATAAACACTGTAATTCTTCTATAGCCTTAGAGATGTGGGAGGTTGGTGCGTCAGCTTGTTCTAGTAGATACTCAAAAGGAGGTCAATATGGTAGTGTCATTATCAATTGATTCTTTACATTCTATTAAATTTCAGCTCTATATATTTTGTTATTAGGAGGATACATGTTTAAAAATTGTTATATGTTCTGGAAAAATTGAATTTTTCTCATTAGGTAATGATCTTTTTATCTCATAAAAGGTCTTTTAACTAAAAATATACTTTGATATTACTACAGGTATGTCAGCTTTCCGTTGGTTAGTATTTCCCTCATGTATCTTTTTTCACCATTTGATTTTCAACTTTTCTATATCCTCATGTATATACATGATACATGATGTAATATATAGACACATATATATATAGCTGGATTATATTTTTTTATTCAGTCTGGCAGTATTCATTTTTAAATGCTGTATCTATTCCATTTCTATTGATTGAAATTATTGACATGTTTGGATTTATTTCTCATATCTTTTTATGATTTCTGGGGGTTTTTTTTGTTTCTTGTTTTTCTTTCTTTTTTTCTTGCATTCTTTTGAATTATGAATAGGGATTTTTGTGTGTGTGCTTTTTTCTTTTCTTGCTTTCTTTTGTTTTGAGGGCAAGGGTTTTTGTTTAATAGTTTTACCCCTAGAGTAATGCCTGACTCATAAATGACACTCTTTGTTTAATAAGTGCAGTGATTGAGTAGTTTTTTTTCCTTCTCATCCATGTTCTTCTTTATTAATTTGCAAGTTACATGCTCTAACTGCTTCTTTTTTTAATATAATAAACTTTAGTTTGAAAGAGGTTTTAGATTACAGAAAAGTTACATCGAAAGTATAAGAGGTTCCCATGTACCTCCCCCTCCCATACCTTCCCCTATTTATAACATCTTACAATTGTGTGGTACATTTGTTATAATTGATGAATAAATACTGAGGCATTGCCCCTGACCAAGGTCTATAGTTTACATTGTGGTTTGCCCTTAATTTCCAATGCCCTAAAAATGCCCCATGTTCCACCTATTATTCCCTACCCCTTCCTGCAGAACCTCTGGTGCCACTACGAGAGGTTACAATGGTATATGTTTTCCCTTTAAAATAATCCTAATAAGTTTACTTTGTCCATGGTTGCATTCCCCCCTTATGTTTGTTCATTTCTCAACCTTGAGGATTTGCAGATGGTGATGCCTGCTCTGCCTCAGATTGAGTGGGATTTGGAAGGAGCTGTTTTGCTTGCAATTGTAGACACTTGTTTTTTGGGATGGGGGTTGCCCAACATCATCATTTTGTTAGTAACTGCTTCTTTTATTGGTTAACCTAGCTATTTTGACAGCATTCTAAAATTAAAACGTCTATGCCAAACAATTTATTTACCTTACTGGATAACTTATGGACCTTAAACATGCTTTAACTGTGATCATTACCTTCCTTTCCAGCTTTATCATCCAGTATTTTTGTTTTGTCTGTTTTCTAATCCCCACAAATTAGATATTTTTATTATTGCTTTATACAGCCAATGTTTGCTTAGATTCATACACATATGTACCAATATTTTTCCTCACCATTCTTCTTGCATCTTATATTTCCATCTATTGGGTATATTCCTTTTGTGTGAAACATAACACTTTAGAATTTCCTTTAGTGAGGATCAATTAGCTTTTAGTTTTAGAATTCTTTCTCATTCTGCCTTTGCTTCTTAATGGTTGATTCACTAGATATAAAGTTTAGATTGACAGTTACTTTCTCTCATTGCATTGAAGTCATCTCTTCACTTCTTTGGGCATTCATTGCTACCCATGAGTAGTAAAAGTTAAGCTAATCATTATTTCTGTGTAGGTCATTGGTTTTTTCTCTCTTGCTCTTTTCAAGATCTTCTTTTAAAAAAATATATTCCATATTATCTAGACCTGTTTCTCTTTTAATTTATTTCGTGAGGGATTTTTTGGGGCTTCCTTTTTCTGAGATTACTTTCAATGAATCTTGAAAATTCTTAGCCAAGGTCTTTTCAAATATTGCCTCTTCTCCACCATATCTCATTTCCTTCGAGAATCATGATTTAGGTATATGTTGAAATTTTTCAGTTTATCCTTCATATCTCTTGATTTCTTTTACATTTAATTTTTTTAAATCTCTGTGCTCAATAATTTGTTTAGTATTGTTTTTCTAAGACACTAATTTCCCCTGTTATCTCTAATTCAATCTCTAATGCATCTATTTAATTTTTAAATTCAGATATTTTAATATTTTAATTTCTGAGAATTTTGTTTTCAAAGTGACTTGTTTACCTATTTTTCATTACTCATGTTTTTCAGTTTCTTCTTTTTTACTTTAACTATATTAAACATGGCTATTTTATAGATGTGAATTGTTTGCAGGCCTGAGTCTGATTTTTTTTCTTTCTGTCACACATGGTTCTTTGCTAGGTTGTCAATTTTTATTGTAGGAACTGCTTATTTTCTTTGGGGATTTCATCTGTGGAAATTTCTTGAGGCTGAATTAAGTAGTGCTTTTCCAAAGCTTTTGCTTGCATCAGGTGACATGGGACTACTTTAAATTAAATTCTCTGCTTAAAACTTTTCTGACTGTGTCAAGTGGTGTGAGTTCAGACTGTAAACCTGTATGAAGGCCAGTCTGCCTTTACAAATTCTCAAGGGAAATTATATTTCTCTTTTACTCTGAACTGAGGTTGAAACAGGAATGTTTTCTCATTGTTTTCTTCACTGTGATGAATAGCATTTGTTCCTTTTCTGAGATTGAAGCCCTTGACTCAGGGCTCTCTAATGAGACTTGGACAGGATCTAGGTTTTATCTCCTGCATGGCATGCCTCTCGTCATTAAAGCAGAAGATCCAGATCACTAGGGTTCAGTGGAAATGCTTAGGGTGAAAACTTTGATGCCCACTTACTACTGAAGTTGCTATTCTTATATTGGCCCCCATGGGTTCCTCTCTTTCTTTGCAACTGAGCAATGTGTTTTTTGATATTTTATCCAACATTTTAGTCATTTCAATTAGAGGGTAATTCAGACTATCTACTCTGCCCTAGGGTTGGTAATATAACACCATTCTGTTTAAATCCTCTCAGTAAGGCTTTTTGTTCCACCATTGCACTGAAGATGCTCTTAAAAGCCCTAACCTTCACTCATATTTTAATTTTGACACAACTAATCTCTTCCTCCTTCCTGAACATACTCTTCTCCCCTTAGGATTCTGGAATACCACATTTTCTTGCTTTTCCTCTTACTTCACTGACAGCTCCTTTCTGTCACCTATCTCATCTCTTTTCGAGCAATGTATGTTGGAGTTCACCAAGATTCATGCCCCAGGCCAGATCAGCCAGACCTGTTTGTTTAAATATCATCTGTAACCGATGACTCCTAAATTTTCATCTCTTGCCTCATCATCTCTCTTCATCCAGACTTACATGTTTGATTGCTCTTACTTGACATCTTTTTAAAAATTTTTTATTTATTTATATATTTTTAAAAAGATACTTAGAGTCCATAAATGTTACACAAAAAATATAGGGATTCCCATACGCCCTACCTCCCACACCTCCCATACCCTCCCACATAAACATCCTTCATTAGTGTGGCACATTAATTGCAATTGATAAACACATCCTGGGGCTTTGCCATTAAGCATGGACCATAGTTCACATTGCTGCTTGACATCTTTATTTGAATGTCTATAAGGCACCTCAGACTTAATATGTAAATAAATAACAGTTGACTTCTCCCCTTAATAATATTTCCCCCGGTTGCTCAAGCAAACCAAACTTTTTTCTCTTCCTCCCCACCCAACATCCAGTTCATCAGAAAGTCCTACTGACTCTGCTTTACAAATATATTCCATCTGAATGGAGTGGACTCTTCCCACTCATACAACTCTATTCTAAGCTATCATTATATTTTTGCATGAGATAATGCAAAGCCACGTATCTCTTCTCCCTGCCTCCATGCTCATCCCTGCTTTAGCCCAACTGTACACAATAGCCAAAACAGTCATTAAAAATAAAATAAAAGGTGTCATTCGCTTGCTTAAATCCTCCAGTGTTTTTCTGCCACACTTAGAATCATGGACCTACGTGATTTGACCTCTTCCCACCTCTCTAACCTCAGCTTCTACCACTGTCCTCCTTTTTCCAGTCACACTGGCCTTCTGGTTCTTCCTCTAACATTCCAAGATGGTTTCCATATCACAGGCTTTAGAATGGCTGTTTCCTCAGCCTAGAATATTTCCCCCCAGATCTACACATGGTCCGTTCCCTTACTTTACTGAGGTCTCTGCTCAGATATCACATTAAGACCTTCTCTCACCAGCCTTGTTTAAAATAGTTCCCTTACCATCACCCTGCATCCCCTTACCCAGTTTCATTTTTCTTCATAGTACTATCATCATGTAAAATTACCTGAAGTCCTTATACTGTATAAATCTTCCACTAGAATAGTAGGTTGTGTAAGTGTAGGTATTCTGCCATTCACCCCACTCTGCCACCTGGTTCAAACTAGGAGTTCAATATTTGTTGGCTCAATAGTAAATAAATGCACATTTCTTTGAGTCTTCCTTGTCTTATGCATTCATACTTCAGTTTCCAAAATTACTCTTTTAATAAACATAATTTGAAGAAATCCAGAGGTATGTATTTCTAGAACCTTATTTTCTGTATCTAGGTATAAATAAAAAGAAGCCAATTTCTTCTACTTCCTCCTTCTTCCTCTTTGCCACCTCCCTACTCTCTCTCAATGCCCCCCAAAATTCCTAGGTGAGAATGAAAATTTAAATATTGCCTCTTTTCCTCAATACTTGTATTTTGTGGTATGTATTATTTAAAGCACAACTTTTGTTTTATTCACAAATGGAGAAATTCTCTAAGAAGGTATAATGACATTTCTAATTTTTTTCTTGGTGTGTTCTCTGACCTTGGATTGTCATTTCTTTGTTGTTCTCTCCTAAAGGCAGTTATCTTTCCTAACCTCATCACAGTGTGTTTATCCCAGGAGATTAGAAAACCCAAACTCCATGTTTTAATAGTAGTGTTGTTATTACCCATCAATTTGTTTAAGGGAAATAGGATTTGTTCAAGAAATTACATCTTGCTTAGGACAGTCAGAAGTGTACTTTCCCTTAAATGTTTTTTTTTTTAATTTCTAGGAGTTGAGGAGTGCTGAAACAATTGGCCGTACACTCATATCTCCAGCTATTTCTGGAAAGGATTTTGCAAGAACCGAAGGCACATTGGTCTTTGAACCTGGCCAGAGAAACTCCGTATTAGATATCATCCTAACTCCAGAGGCAGGATCTTTAAATCCATTTCCTAAACGATTCCAGATTGTGCTTTTTGACCCAAAAGGTGGTGCCGGAATTGATAAAGTGTATGGCACTGCCAACGTCACTCTCGTCTCTGACTCAGATTCGCAGGCCGTTTGGGGGCTTGCGGATCAGCTGCACCAGCCCCTGGATGAGGACATTCTCAACAGGGTGCTCCACAGCATTAACCTGAAAGTGGCCACGGAGAGCACAGACGAACAGCTCAGCGCTGTGCTGCATTTAATAGACAAGGTAAGTGGTCCTTCTACGTGTAAGCAGTGAACTCCTTGAAGTTTCATAAATTAAAATGAAACAAAATAAAACCCACCAGTTTCACAGTCAGTTATACTCTCAGTTAGAATGGAATTGTGATTGAATTACATTTCTGAAGGTAAGAATGGGGTTCATAGTGTCTGACACTATACTTTTGCTTGGATGTAACTGAAGCCTGCTTGGAAACCTGTCTTTAACTCAGAGCTAACAGTGAGTAACCGTGTCCTGCCGTGCTCTCTACAGTAAGGGCAGCCCGTGTCTGAAAAGAAGCACCAGATGGCAGAAACCACAAGCTTCTTTGGTTTTGCAGAAACTGGCTGATTAACTTTGGGGTTTTTACCTTAGTTTTTGAACCTATGAAAAAGAGGACTTGGACTAGATTTTTCTTTCTAGCTTATTAAATGCCATGGAACTGAAGCTCTTGCTCTCTGTTCACCATTCCTCCAGTGCAGTAAAAATTTTCATAGAAAAGGAGAACTTTCATAAAAAAGGAGACCACATGATTTCAGGCCTTCAATTTGGTATAGACTTAGACTATCTGCAAATGATGGAATTAAATGAAGATGTAAAATCCTAAGAATGAAAAAGGAAAGAAGGTATCTAAAAACAATAATCGCTAGAGGAAAAGACTCCTGTGGGGATTTCTGTTGGGCTTTCTTATCAATACTTTTCTTTTCAACATAGTTACATACAAGTATAAAAAGTTCTTGGTACATATATATAAATTTATAAATAATGCATTCTATAGATAGTGACCTTTAAATACTTAAACGGTTTACTGGGTTTTCAGATATTCATGCCTATTTTACTTCCTACGGCATGTCTTAAAAATACAATGCCTGAGGGAAGAAAATAAAATTATAAAGTATAGAGCCAAGGAGAGGAGGCTTTGCCAAATAGATTGTGAAACTTGTAAAGAGAAGTGACTGTTATTTTGTGCATAGGAAGTTTCTAAAAATAAGAACTCACCCCCAGAAAATATTGTTACTTAAATTTTCTAAGGATAAAATGTCATAGGACAATGATAATTAGGTATGGGGCCTAATTATGGTAACTACATTTTACAGTAGAAAAGAAAACCTCGTTTTGTAAGATTTAGAGAAGATAAAAGGAAATTCTGCTACTTTTTTTTCTCAGTAAGTATTTAAGAGGGCTGCCTATGATTGTTTGAGAATCAACATTTAAGTAGAGTTGTCAAGTAGTACATCTTGACTGTTTTCATTGGTTCTATTATGAATAATGAAACTGAATTATGAAAGCAGCTCCTATGGGAAAATGTAGTTAACTTCTTTTTGAGTAGCTATTGGCAAACTGCACAATTTTTCTCATATATTAAAATTGTTTATCTGAAATAAATAACCTGGAGTTTATTAGGGGAATGAAATAATTTTAAATGTTATAAAATATTACAAAATCAAATAGAAAACATCATTTGAATTCTTAAAAGAAAATGATTATTATTATATTCCAACTGAAGCCTTTTTTTTCATTTGAGAAAAATGAAAAATGAAAACTTTCATTTGTAAGTTTGCCAAACTATCCTGCATACCACACAGGATTCCCATACATTGCCCCACCACCAACACCTTACATTATTGTGACACACTTGTTACAAATAATGAAAGAACATCGTCATGATATTACTCCTATCTATAGTCCATAGCTTGTGTTTGGTGTATTTTTCCCATAAGCCATCCTATTATTAATGCCATGTATTAGTATCGTATATTTGTTAAAGTTCATGGGAGAATGTTCTAATATTTGTACTGTTATCCACAGTCCATCATTCACCATGGGATTCACTGTGTTATGTGGTCCCCTGCCTTGTACAATCCATCCAAAGTGTACACTCAGTGGCTCTCGTCCAATTGGAGCCTTCTTTGCTCTCATTTTCAAATCAGGTTATTGTCATTAAATTTTTTGAAAAGTTGTATGGTGCATTGTCTTCTCAAATGCCATTTTTGTATGTACATTATCTTAGTTTGTCAGAGCTGCTATCACAAATACCACAAACTGGTTTGGTTTAAACAATGAGCATTTATTGTCTCATGGTTTTAAGGCCAGAAGTTTAAAATCAAGGTGTTGCCAAGATGATGTTTTCTCCCTAAAGACTAGCATATGAGGCAAATTTTGGGGCTCCTTGGCTTGAATGTCTTCTTCCTGTCACCTGGCATTTCTCTCTCCTTGTGTCTGCTCTTCTGGTTTCCACTGACTTCTGGCCTCTCCCTGTGATCTTCTCCAACTTCTGGCTCCCAGTCTCTTTTATTTTAAAACCTACAGTAATATGAATTAAGACCCCCCCTCATTCAAGGTGGGCCTCACCTTATCTTTAAGAGGTCCTAATTACGATGGGTTCACACCCTCAAGAATGCAGACTAAGATTAAGAACATGCTATGTTGGGATACAGGATTCATGCTATGTTGGGGTACGTGCATCAGCATTGAAATCTGATGATTTGGGTAACTGACTTTTATTATTCCATAATTATATTTCAGGTTTTATATATATTTATAATGAGAACAAGAGAATAATGAAACAGCACTGAAAATGGAAATAATTGCATATAGATCGGGTTGCCAGACTTAGCAATGTATAAAAACATATACAGATGCCCAGCTGTTTGAATTTCAAATACTCAATGAGTAATTTTTTCAGTATACATATATCCTAAATATTGTAAATAAAAAATATCTTAATTTGTATGCATTTTTTGGGACACACTTAAATGAAAAAAATTATTTTTGTTCATCTGTAATTTAGATTTAATTGGATGACCTGTACTTTTTTGGCAACCTTACATATTTGCCATATATAATTAATATACTCTAAGATATCTTCAAATTCAGGAGTGCATAACTTCTAAGTACTGGATAGAACTTCATTCTATAAGGTCTTATATTTTAAGTAAAATTGTTTCATATGTTTAAGTTTTATTTTCCACCAAAGAATCTAAGATCTTTGAAATAGAATCTGCTCTATAAAAAGATATTTCTTTATAGTAAGGTTTCATTAGATCTTGGATATTATTTTTACACATACTTGAAGTGACTACTTAAAATATTGTGTTAAAAGGAGCAACAGTTTTTAGTAACTAACTGAATAAAGGTTTTTTGGATAATATCCAGCTGTGGGTTTGGGCAACATTTTACTATGACATAATATTTTTATTCCCTGATTTGCCCAGGCATGGTGCAATGAAAATTATTTTAAAAGCTATTGCTTACCTTAATAATAATATCTGTCTTTTACAACCCTGATGGATTTGGTATGCTAACTTTTAATTTTGTCAGTCTTGGTTTCAGAATTATTTAAGCTTGGTAAAACACGAGTCAGAAAGCATTGCCTCTAATTCTGTGCTCTGGAATATTTGAAAGGGCTCAAGTAGTATTTATTCTGTGAAAGTTTGATAGACTTCCCCTCTGAAAGGTCTCCTTTTTCCTTTCCTCTAACATGACAACTTTTTCATTTTTCCCCCATGGTTGATACAGGTATTCTCCTTATTTTTAAGCCAATTTTTAGAATTTTCTGGGTTCTTTGTTGTTGTTTATGTAAAATGGCCTTTTAGAGCCAGACTATTTCTTTTTGTTGTACATGTTTTATATACTATGAATCTTATATTTTAGGAATTGACTTCTGTTATAACCACATCAACAATAATTTAGACTTAACTCTGTATTTTACTGGTTGCTTTTATATTTCATGCTTGCAATAAATTTGACTGATTTGTCCTCCAGTTGGGTTAATCTGTGTTGTTATTTGAGGGTGAGCATGTGCAGGGAGTTGAGACAGTGCAAGCTGTCCTGAGCAACTCTGCGCCCTCAGACATATTAGTCCTCTGTCTGCCTCAGTGTCCTTATCTGGAAACAAAACAAAGGTAACAATAGTGCCTTCCTCACAAGAGTGTTGTGAGGATTAGAAAACGTAATATGATGTGCTGAGAACAGTGCCCATACAAACCAAGTACTATATAAATGGCTTTTTTGTTTATTTGTGGGTGCTTTACTCATGGAAACTTTCTTTTGCTTTTAAATAGGAATGAACGGTTGGGTAGCTCTAGAATTCTTGGATCACAACCTTTAATCCTAAAAACTCTGTTCATATTGCTAGGCTGACTTCTGGCATTTCATTTGCAGAGAAGTCTGATGTCAAATGGAATCTTTGTTTCTCTATTAGTAATTTTTTTCCTGTCTGGTTTATGGTAGGAATATATTTGTTTTTAACTCTTGAAATAATGTTAAAAAATCAGCAAGATACATCTGATGGTATTGCTTTTCCTAATTTTTCAGGTATAAAGCAGTCTGCATTTTCAGACATGAGTATTTCTTTAGCCTACCAAGGAGCAAGGATCTTCTACCTGATCTTTTATATGCATATTGGACTTTATGGTTTTGTCCTACTTGTTTGTTATCTTTTCTCTGAGTTCTGGGAGATTTTCTTGAGCTTATTTTCCATTTAACACATTCACTTTGTTTAAGTATCCAGTGGGCTGTTTACTGCTTCGTTGTAATTTTTTTTCCTGTTAAGTATCATATTTTCCCTGTGGATTAGTTTTCGTTCCTCCTTACTGTCTTAGAGAAGGCTACTCTTATAAATTCAGATATTGAGTTCTGATATGAGTTTGGCATTGTACTAGATTACGGAGTTACAAAAAATATGGGCAACATGGGCCGCTTCCTCAAAGAGCTCATCTAGTAGGAGAAACAGACAATTCATTTCAAGGTTGTCATAGTTCATTAATAAAAGTACATGCAGGTTAGAAAGTGAGTGATCATATATGTTGGTGGGTGGGACATAGTAAATGATAATGAATTTGGATATTGTAGAATTAATAGGGACTACAATGTAAGAATGTTATCAAATAACACTTCACAGGCAAGCTTAGCCAACAGAAAAGATTTGGTCTACATCTTCCTGGCAAGGAAGAAATAAATCATGAATGCTATTTTTCCTTTCTCCTACTCCCCTTGTTTCCCCAACAACAAATAATCCATTTCTTTTAAGGTAGGAGGAGCCATATCTACTGATAAGGACAAGAGTGCCAGTAACTCTTGACCACACTTGGTTGGAAGGGATTTTCTCTTTTGATGTTTTAGAAATTTAGTGATATATGGTGGCTTCTGTTGACTGAAAAAGAGAGTTAAGAATTCAGGTGTCTGTTATTGACAAATATTCTTTTCTTTGTTGTTGGCTAAAAGAAAAAGAATTTTGGGGTGGATGTAAAATGAGATTAATTTTGATTTTTGATATGAATTATTGTGGTTAAAATTAAGTGTTCCATGCAACCAACTTGGCCTTTATCTAATGAGTAAGTAGAAAATATTTCTGTGATTATGCCTTTCTTTTGTAAATAGTTATTTATGCCTTTTTAGTACAAATGGATATGATTTTGATACCAATATTCTTTTAAATTCTTAAATTCTTTACAGGTTCATTTTTATTTTGATAATTTTAATAACTGCTAGTGAAGAATACATATTAGATAATGCATATAATTTAAGAGGTTTGTTTTAGAGGATGATATATGTTCGTACTTGGATTTTTTCCAGATAACCAGTGAAGGAAAAAATCAAGCATTCAGTGTTGAAAGCCGAAATCTTTTCTATGAAATTCTCTGTGCTCTTATTAACCCAAAGCGCAAGGACACAAGGGGATTTAGTCACTTTTCTGAAGTGACTGAGAATTTTGCCTATTCTCTGCTGACTGGAGTTACATGTGGCTCTCCTGGTGAAAAGTAAGTATCTTTTAATAGAACAGCAGTGTGTTTGCAAAGCAATATGAAAAGCAAAATGACATCTAGATGATGTAATTAAGAATTATACAATGAATACATTGTACCTATTGGACAATATGAGGTTAATTATTTGAAGAAAACATACCAGCTACATCAAGAAAAATAAATTTGTACTGTCAACAACATATTTCTCTGATTTTGCTTTTTTTTTAAAAAAATTTTTTGATTAAATATAAAAATATCTGATACTAAAACATGGCTGTAAATTGAAATTTCACCCCAATTTTCACAGACTAATAAATGCTATTTTAAAAGTGGTTATTATTTAACGTAAAGTGTCAAATTAAGAATGTTATCTAAATCTTCATAAAGTTTATTATTTATTCCTTCAATGAATGCTGTCATAAATGTATGTTTCAGTGACACTGAAATTCAGAGACATTTGGAAAAATACATTTTAAAAATCTGGTGTAATAATTTAAATCTTCTCTTTATTTAGGGGACCCTTTATGAAACTCTAACAGATTAATTAAAAATCAGTTGGATTTGTAATACTTTGAACATTAGTGCTTAGGTCACAAAACACATGAAGTTTAAAGAGATAATTCAGATATAAAACAGTTAAAGAACAAGGAGTCAAAATATATATATATAATGTTAACTGACAACTATATCTCTACAATAGTTGTGATGTATTAAATCAAACCATATGAAATTGCCTTTTTTTGTAGTTCAAAAAATATGCAATATTGGCAATTTGATATGGTTCAACTTAATTCTTGCCAAAAGTTACATATATATATATTATTTTATCCTTACAATGACTTTTTTAATTAGTCATTCATGATTAGGATTAGGGCTTTATTATTCTTGTTTACAGATTTGCAAACTGAGACAGAAACCTTACACTACCTGTCAAGGGTCACATGATTAGTCCATGGTGAGATTTGGACTCAATCCCAGGCCTGCTTGACTCCACATCCTCTACTGCTCACCATGCCAAGTGGTCAGAAGAGATTGTAACCCTTTTAATTGTAGCAAAATCTCCATCCCCAATCCCATGACCAAAGTGCCTCATCCTCGGTCAGTGCTGAGGTTAAGGTGCAGAATCACCATCCCCTTATACTGTTCTTTTACCCTTGATGAATGCATCCTGGAGATTAAAAGTTTCCTCAAGGAGGAGCATCAACAAAGAATCATAAAAACCCTGCATGCCCTTTCAGGAGTTCCCTTCTCCAGTCCTTACTACTGCTCCAAAATGTCCATCTGAGGCCAATGATTAGCAGTTCTGTTCCTCCATTTTTAACGACTGTCTCTAATGTCTCCAGAGGCTTGTGAAATGGGTCAGTTCTTTACTTGAAGTAAGTTTGCACTGAGGCCACAGTTTATAAGTGTGTGTGTGTGTGTGTGTGTGTGTGTGTGCACGTGTGTATTCAAGAAACACCCTCTGTTATTTTCCCCTCTTGAACTATATTCAACTATGTTGGTCAAGTAAATCAAATAGTTTATAGCTTTGAGTTCCCTTAACCCCATTCTTTTCCAGTTGTTTCTCCATGATTGCCAGGATATCAAAGCTGGCTTAGAGAGGGACCATGTGTCCTGCTCTGAATGTTGGTTTTCATAAATGTGCATTCAAAAGCTTTGTGAGAACTCAACAGAGTATAAGATGTACAAGGTGAGTGGCCTTGTTTGACTTGTTGCCCAGTGTATTCTCAGGGTCTAGAACAGTGTCTGGTACATAGTGGATACTCAGTGGTTATGGTGTAAATAAATGAATAGAATGAAGGAACAAAGCAATATGTTCTCTGCCATGAACTTCCTTTCCACAGCCTTACCTTTCCTTTGTTCAGGAAGAGGAAACAGCATGTGTGATAGCAAATAGGCAAAGGACGGCATGGTATATTTGAGGGTTTCATCAGTTTCTTAGCGATTGGATGGTAGAGTGGTGGAGAAGCAAGAAAGGGAGCAGGAGTATAGACCTAAAGGGTTTATATTCTATAATTTAGAGATTGGACTTCAATACCTCAAAGGCTTTAGACTGCAGGACTATCAGGAAAGGCTTTTAAACTAGGTAGGGAATGTGTATGTTTGTGCGTGTTTGAAAAAATTAGACTTATGATTCTTAGAAACATCCTATAAGAGTATGCGTTAAAGGTTAGAGAATAGGGTGAAGCAAGAGATAGGAAGACTACATAGGGGATAATTGTTCAGGCAAGAGAAGATGAGTGCTGAAACTAAGGCAGGAACAGTGGAGCAAAGGGATGGTGGTACTTTGAAAATGATTAGGTGGTAAAATTAACGTTTTAGTGACAAATTTAACATAGGAAGTAAGAGAGAGATCAAGACTATTTTCTTACTCAGAAAACTCTGAATACGTTGATCATTCTGAAATACATTATTTATACATTGACTTAGGCAGTATTTGGGGACTCTGCTGAGAGTGAAAGCTATGGTAGTTGAGCAGGGAGATTAAGGAGAATGATGGTGTCTGGAACAACCACTTGAAAGCCATGCAATAACAATGTCAAGTGACATCGAAGGTTGGTACTGGTGTTAATCTACATGTTAAAGTGGGGTTTTTTTCCCCCTCAGTTCACCCTCAGTGTAAGGATGATTGTGGGCTTACTCAAGATGAGTTCAGTGGAAGGGCTTGGATATGACGTTAAGGTGTCAGGGAGAACTTGAGTATCAGCAAGTAGGAGGGCCAGGAGGTGGCATACTCGTGTCAAGGTTGGGTCGGATCACTGTGCACGTGGTGTTGGTCTCAGTTTGCTAAGGTAGTGGAGTTCATGATGGTGCTGACTGCAGTCAGTTCTTGGGAAGTACAGAAGGGGTGTGTAGCCCTGTCTCATGTTTGCTAATCTCATCCACACGGGGCCCAGTTTGCATCTGCCGTGGCAGCGTTTATGCTGAGAGTCGCCAGTTAAGATGTGGGAGGCTGGGCGGGGAGATTAGAGCTGAACTTTTGACAAGCAGATGTGGTGGTGCCTGTGGCCCACACAGACTGAGGTGTCTTAATGGGAGGCTTGGAGTCCTGGATGAGTGGCTGGTTAGAGATAGACATTTGAAGCCACTGATCCAACTGATAGAGTTTATGGATAAGACTTTTTAAGGGAGGGGGCATACCTAGAGGAAGAAGTTAGCCCTTCCATTTAATATTCTCTGCTCCATATCCCAGGTTGAGGGGTCTTGACAAGGTATAATTGAGATCTGCAGTCTTGGTCTCTACATCATGGCCCATATAACTTTTAACTTTTAATGTATAATTCTTACCTAACACTCTCTAAAGTTTTTCAGTCAGGTTTCAGATCTGATTCATCTTTGTATCTCTTTACTATTCTCAAACATGAGGAGTTCCCAGACAAAAAAAAATACAGATTACTAGACCACCCTGTACCTGCTCCTGGGCAAGAATTCTCATGAAGTAAGTCAGGATGTGATCTTGAAATCTGTAATTTTTAATAAGCTTCAAAGTGATTTTAACACACAGTGAGGCTTGGAAGCAACTTTGCTAAGCACATGGTCTTATGCCTAGGAGGTCTTTAAAACAATTGTTAAATGAATGAAGATCATGGTTTTTCTTATCAGTCCCATGTTTAGATTGACAGTGCTCTGGTGGGTTAGAAAGGGGTGACACCTCTCTTCAGCCTATTCTAATCAATGTTGATGTGGTCAATCTAGTAAGTACATTTTACAGCCACAAATCTGATATCCTTAAAACAGCTTTCAAAAATTCATGT
Organism: Cabassous unicinctus; assembly: GCA_029593785.1. Lineage (NCBI taxonomy): Eukaryota > Metazoa > Chordata > Mammalia > Cingulata > Chlamyphoridae > Cabassous > Cabassous unicinctus. Next base: position 8,279 of record JAQZBX010026453.1, on the reverse strand, counting down.
TTTAGGCTACAAAGAGGATTGGGCAAGAGGATGCAGAAAGTTTCATGTGAAAATCATGACAATTAACGATAAAAAAACTGAAAGTACATTTCGTTTAATGCTTCTTGGTTAATAGAGTCATTGTTATATGTAGAAAAAGGAGCCCCAATATAAGGTATTTTAACAAATATGGGTGGGCACATGTATGCATATACATGCCATTTTAGCAGAGTTTTTGCTTTTCTGTTTTAGAAGCAAAACCATCCTTGACAGTTGTCCATATTTGTCAATACTGGCTCTTCACTGGTATCCTCAGCAAATCAATTGGCACAAGTTTGAAGGAAAGGAAGGTGATTATATTCGAATACCTGAGAGGTTACTGGATGTCCCTGATTCAGAAGCAATGGCTGGGAAAAGTACATGTAAATTTGTCCAGTTTACAGAGTATAGCAGCCAGCAGTGGTTTATAACTGAAAACAGTCTTCTTGCCCTGAAAAATAAGGTAATCTATCATTTAAAGAATTATATAGTTGGAACCTGACTTTAAACTCAGCAGACAGACACCTCAGAATGAAAGATTTCTGGGAAGTGCTATACATGGTGACCTAATCTTGAAACATGTTCCATCTTTCTGAACTACTTGTAGAATGTTTAGTTTAAAAAAAATTGTTGAAAGTATTTCCTTCATGTTTTATTGAACCAAACATATGTAAGCGTGGGGAAAGTAAAAATTAATATAATATTGTGTTTGTATCTCATGATGAATCAGTTGATAGTCAAAATGAAGGTTCTCAGCTGAAGACTGCCGAGTAATTGACATGGAGGTAAAATGTCTTCGTGGAAACCAGTCAGACTCCTGCATTCATAAATAAGCTGACTAATAATAGGGGCAGTAAATAAGTAACTGCAGGGACTAGGAAAACAAAGTCAAGTTGAGAGTGGTAGATGCAGTCATAACACTAATTTTAAATTATCATCAATTTTTCTTTTCTTTGTGACATTATAGGTTTTATCTTTGAGTGTGGAAGGTCAGAGTTCACAACCTCTGACTGACAACAATGAGGTTCGCTACAGGATTTATGCAGCACAGCCTGGAATTGTTCCTCGGACATCTCTGTGTCTCCTTTGGAATCAGGCTGCTGCAAGGTACTTAATAGTAATTTTTAAAATCATAATTTAGTTCTTCCCCTTTCCAGTACCACTGAGTCCAAGTTCTTGTACTGAGCATAGATGATGGCCTCAAGTGAGACTCTTAGACTGGAGAAAAATATCTACTATAAGAGGGAACAGCATGGAAAATGGTTTAGCATTGTTCAGAGGGCACATGCAGTCACATGATTTAAATGTGTGTACCACACTGTTTATTTCTTTATGATTATTACTTTCATGAGAGGTAGCATGAATTCTATGAAATTCAGATAATTCTCCTGAAGTTTTCAGTTAATTTGTAGGGCAGGAAAGGAGATTCATTCTTTTTTTCCCTTCTAGCTGAGCTTATGGTTCTGGAGCTGATACTCTGTATTTAGAAGGATGAGCAGGGATTTGTAACTCTAAGTCCATTTTTGGCTTGGAATACATTTTGGGATTAAAGCCATGCACAGGAATTGGAAGAAGAGAGTGATTCTTTCCTTCAATCTCCTTGACCCCGAGTTCCTGAGCAGTTATCACTCAGAGCTCAGTCAATACTGCAGGATTAGGCGGTGCTGTCCAAAGTGGTCTAGCTTCTGGATTCAGGCACTAGATTCTGTTTATTACTGAATTTCAGCCACACAAACTAAAATTCTAAATTGGTTTAACAGCTTAGCTGGGTAAACAATTGCCCTCCAAAATACCCAAATGCTGGTGAGTCTCCCTTTTTGTGAAAAAATATATTTCAGTGGAAATTCCTAATGCCTTATGACCAACTTTAAACCCAATACACAAATACTCTCTAATCCTCAATATATCATTAATAACTAATGTTTCAAGCTCAAATCTGACATTTGGATTAATAAGTCAGGGAATTACGAGGCACTAAAGAGATGACCATCAACCAATAGTCACTGAACAATGCTCAGAAGTCTTGACATGTGAGACTGTATTTGCTATAATTATGACAAAGCTTTTGTGCCATATTAGCTGGATCTTATAGAAGGGAACACGTGGAAGGACCCTGCTGCATATAAGGTAAATGGTTCCAAAGTACAAAAAAGGATAGGAAAGTGGTTCAAAGTCTGATGAATCATGAAAAATGGGAAAGGGTGAACATTACACATATAATGGCTATGTAGATCTTTAGGGATTTTTCTAATAGTAGAGAAGAGCGCTTCTGTTGAAGACCTTAGGCTGTGTTTGCTTTAGATTAGAAAGTATCTGGTTCTTCTGTGTTGAGAGGACCAGCTTCTTCTTTACCTGGGATGCTCTAGCAGGTTTGATTGATATTTAGGCTGCTTCTTAAGGTGTCTTGTGGGATCTGTTGTGTCATGTCCTAGACTAGATACTCCCTAAAGTGTTCTTGAAAATGTGATCTGTGTAAGGCTTGAGTAAAGAACACTTAAGCTCAACAACTTATTTTTTTTCTTTTAAAAGCTATCTCAGTACATTAGGTATTGACGAAAGAGGAATAGTGACTATTGTGTTTTTGTCCTAGCTGGTTGTTTGACAGTCAGTTTTGCAAAGTGGTTGAGGACGCTTCAGACTACGTGGAATGTGCCTGTTCTCACATGTCTTTGTACGCTCTCTACGCTCAGACTGACAACTTGTCTTCATACAATGAAGCCTTTTTCTCTTCTGGATTTATATGTATCTCAGGTCAGTTGCAGTATTTTTGAGTCAATAATTTTAAATTTATGAGAATGAAAATGAGTTTTGCCACAGTCCTTTTATATATGTAAGATGCAAACATTTATTGTGATTTATCACAACTGGGAGAAAATGCATTTTTCCGTCACCCTATTGATTAGTTCTTGAAACAAATATTATGGAAGGTCAGCTTTGTACTGAGGATGCAGTGAAGAAAAAGACTTACTTCCAACTCATAAGGAGGATAAAACATGGTGGGAGACAGAAGCAGGGTAATAGGGAAGGATGCATTTCAGAGCATTGTGGTTTGGAGGGCAGGTTCTGGAGTTAGACTGTCAGGATTATGTGATATAATACATGAAAAATATTTTTCACTTTCAGAAAAATAAAACTTTCCCCATGAATTGATTTGTATTCTATAACTTAGGAACTTTAAATATGCCAACTACCATGTTAACAATTTCTTTCACCTTTTGCATCTCGGCCCCTTTTCTTAGCACTTAAGTTGTATCAATGTCTGTATAACTAATAAACTAAACTTATCTACAGAATTATTGTCATTTGCTGGATTAATTATATGTTTGTGAGTCTGAGAATTCCTTAAGCTATATTTATGCCCTCTACTCTCACCCATCCTGTGCCCTGATTTGTCTTTTTGTAGTTCTACCACTGCTTCTATTAACACTGTGCAATGGAGAGAACTGGGTATAGGATAATGGCTAAAAATATGAACTCTGGAGCCAGACTACTTAGGTTCAAATACTGGTCCTGCCATTAGCTTGTTGTGGGACCTAGAGTAAATTACTTAGTTATCTGAAGCTCTGTTTCCTCACCTGAGAATATTATTAATAATTATGTCTACCTAATGGAGTGATAAATCATATTAATTTCTGATATTCTATGTTAATGGTATTTTTGTCTTCATGTGTGATTATCATTGAATACATGCCTTTTATATTTGGTGTGCAAACAGTCCCTTTGATAATCATCTATTAGAAAGTAATTAATTATTGCTCTGTGTTCTGATTGTTAAAATCTTTCCAATATAGTTTCACTTTATGAAGTTATACATTTTCCTTAATGTATCTTAATTCAGAACCTATATTTAGATTCCATAGCAAAAGTTAATAAGTTCTTATTCTTAATATCTTTCATAAGAGATGACCCTTCTTGTGTAATAGATCTTCCTAGATCCTTATAATTCCAAAATCAGATGGACACATCATTTTTTACTTTAATGCTAATATATTTTAAAAACACAAAAATTTCATAGAATAATGAAATTAAGCCAAAAGATACAAGGTGGAAACAAAATCTATATGTCATTTTCCACGTTTCAAAAATCCAAGTGCTGGTATGACATACAAAAATCTTCATGCTTGTTCCAAATACTGAACATCAATACAAAGAGTTTTATAAACTAAAGAAAGAATATTATCCTGACTTTATAGAAAACTAGCAGGACTACATGGTGTTACCAAGGAGAATCATTACCAAATATATATTTTCTGCAACTCACTCTAGAAAAGGCTACAGAGATTTTGTCCATGTGAGAATCAGTACCTAAATGTCAGAATCTGCTTTTATTTCTCATGATTTGGGGTCATTTGGAAATGACTTTTCCCCCTCTATCCATGGCATACTATTACTTACATGAATGTTCTATAGATTAGGAGATCAGAAGACTTGTCTTTGTGCCTCAATTTCAGTTTTAAGGGAAGATAAATACCTTTTGCTCTGATGGTATCCCAGGAACCAGAAAATAGAATTTTGCATATGTTACATACATATTCTAAAATTTAGGTCAGGCCACACCAAGTATAACTCCTTTCATGAAATGTGGTAACATAGAATTAGATAGGAATTTAAACTTTAAAAAAAAAAATCAGGATGTATAACAATTTATCTGTACAAATTCTAGTTTGCAGTTCTGGTTACTATGGTATAATAGAACTAAAATGTTTAAAGTGTGAGAAATAGGCACACAGTCCAAAAAGTTTATTTATATCCTCAGCTTAGAAAGATGAAATATACCTGTGAAAATCTTACACCAGTTTATCAAATACCAGAAAATTAAACTAAGGTCATCCCTTGAGGTTAAAAGATGGAACAAGAGGACAAGTAAAATATTACTATATGCTTTAGGTTTTAATGTTGGAACTCACCTCAAGGATGCCTTGGGGGAAATACATCTTAAAATAATTTTAGGTGGACAGAGTTCTGGGAAGATGACATTGGAGTTGACAGGCAGGGCTCAAGTCTCTCACAAACAATGGAGAAAGGCTGAAAGCTGATGGAGAGACCTGCTTAGGGGATCAGTAAACAAGGACAGTGCTGCACAACCTCCAGGAGGCCGAGGGACATAGAGACAAAGAGCCCAAAACAACAAATGTGAGTTATTAAACCCCGACAGTGGCCAGGAAGTGCCCCTTCCCCACCCTCAAAACATTAAACCTTGATAAAACCCCTGGCCCACTGCAGTCGACTGAGAGGGGAACAGACATCTTCCTCCCTGTCAGCGGTTACCAGGGAGGATGGAGGGTGCATCAGAGAGCAGAGAGTGGTTCCTTCAGTGAATTCAGCCAGCAGAGCCCACTCTGAGTCCCAGCTCTGGCTAGACCGAAATCATGGGAAAGTGGAGGTTGAAAGAAATACCTCCCTGGAAATGGTTGCCAATGAGTACCATCTGCTGCTGGCCAAGAAATTACAAGATGAAAAACTACTTTAAGGTCTCTCTTTAGCCCCACATCCTGGAAGAAAATCTGTACCCCATTAGTGAGTCCCTGGCCTGATTTTGATAACTTAAGCTGGGCAATTTTAAAGACTCAGAATAAGTTCAACCAAAAATCAAAGAAGAGCTGTGAAAACAAAAAAACAAAAAAACACAATAGGCAGGAGAGAGAAATTGACCATCAGAAGAAATTCACCAGCATATTCAGATGCCTAGACATTAGCACAAATTACAAGCCATACTAAGAAACAGGAAGAGATGGCCCAGCCAAAGGAACAAACCAGTATCCTGATGGGAGTTAAGACAACTAATCTATGATAGTCACACAAATCTCCTAAATCAATTCAAAGAACTGAAGGAAAATATGACTAAAGAGATGAAGGAAATTAAGAAGACACTGAGTGAACATAAAAAACTGAAAACCTGCAAAGGAAAGTAACAGAACTTAAGGGATTGGAAGATACGATGGATGAGACTAAAAATACATTAGAGGCATGTAACAGCAGATTTGAATTGCTCAAAGACAGAATTAGTGATTTTGAGGACAGAGCATCCAAACTGGAAAAGATAGGAGAACAGAAAGAGAAAAGAATGGAAAAAATGGAACAGGGTGTCAGGGAGTTGAAAGGCAACATGAAATGCACAAACATTTACGCTATCAGTGTCCCACAAATAGAAGAGAATTTAAAAGGGGCAGAAAGAATATTTGAGAAAATAATGACTGAAAACTTCCCAACCCTTATGAAAGACATAAGTATCACCATCCAAGAAAGACAACACACCCCAAACAGAATAAATCTGAATAGACCTACTCTGAGACATCTAGTATTGGGAAAGAAAAATAGCAGAGATAAAGAGAGGATTCTGAAAGCAAGATAACAGGAAGCATCACATACAAGGGAACCTCAATAAGATTAAGTGCTGACCTCTCACCAGAAGCCATGGAAGCGAGAAGAAAGCAGTATGATGTATTTAAGATACTGAAAGAAAAGAAGTGCCAACCAGGAATTTTGTATCCTGCAAAACTGTCCTTCAAAAATGAGGGTGAGTTCAGAGTCTTTACAGACAAATAAAAACTGAGAGAGTATATTACCAGAAGACCAGAATTAAAAGAAATACTAAAGGGATTGCTGCAGCCTGAAAGGAAATAAACAAGGGTGAGAGACTTGGAAAAGAGTGTAGAAGTGGAGATTCTAAGGAAGGTAAATTAAAGGACAAAAATACAGACAATAGTAAGATATGACAACAGAAAACCAAAGGATAAGATGGATTAAGTAAGTGAAGCCTTTATAGTAATAACATTGAATGTTAATGGCTTGAACCCTTCAATCAAAAGACATAGACTGATAGAATGGATAAAAAAAGCATGAGCCGTCTATATTCTGTCTAAAGAGACTAACCTCAGGACACAACTGGGTTGAAAGTGAAAGTTGGAAAAAGATATTCCATGCTGAAGAAGAGCTAGAGTATTGATACTAAGATTAGACGAAATAGATTTTAAATGCAAAACTGTTAAAAGGGATGAAGAAGAACATTATATATTAATAAAAGGGGCAATTCACCAAGAAGAAATAATTGTAATAAATATTTATGCACTTAACCTGGGTGCCCCAAGCAACATGAGGTACACACTGGCAAACTTGAAGGAAGAAATAGATGTCTCTACAATAATAGTTGTAGACTTCAATACACCACTCTCAGTATTGGATAGAACATCTGAACAGAGGATAAATAAACAGAAAGTTTGAATAATATGATAAATGAAATGGACCTAACAGACATCTATAGAGCATTATACCCCAAAACAGCAGGATATACATTCTTCTCAAGTGCTATGGATCCTTCTTTAGGATAGACCATGTGTAGGGTTACAAGCGAGGTCTCAGTAAATTTTAAAAGATTGAAATTATACAAAACACTTTCTCTGATCATAATGGAATAAAGTTAGAAATCAATAATGGACAGAAAAAGGGAAATTCATAAATGTATGGAGATCAATCAACACATTCTTAAATAATCAGTGGGTCAAAGAAATTGCAAGAGAATTCAGTAAATATTTTAAGACAAATGAAAATGAGAACACAACATATCAAAACCTATGAGACACCATAAAGGCATTGCCAAGAGGGAAATTTATAGCACTCAATGCTTACATTAAAAAAAGAAGAAAGAGCTAAAATTGAAGATCTAACTGCACATCTGGAGGTACTAGAAAAAGAATAGCAAACTAGTCCCAAACCAAGTCGAAGGAAAGAAATATAAAAGATCAGAGCAGAAATAAATGAAATCAAGAACAAAAATACAATAGAGAGCATTAACTAAACCAAAAGTTAGTTCTTTGAGAAGATCAACAAAATTGACAGACCCTTAGCCAGACTGACAAGAAAAAAAGAGCAAAGTCGCAAATAAATAAAATTAGAAATGAGAGGGGGGACATTACAACTGACCCTGCAGAAATAAGAGAGATCATGAGAGGATACTATGAACAACTGTATGCCAAAAACTAGGCAATGTAGACAAGATGGAGAAATTCCAACAAACACAAGAACAACCTACACTGACCCTAAAGGAATAGAAAACTTCAACAAACTGGTCACAAGTATAGAGATTGAAACAGTCGTCATCTGGTCCAAAGATGAAAAGCGTAGGGCCAGATAGCTTCACAGGTGAATTCTACCAATCGGTCAAAGATGATCTAATACCAATCTTGCTCAAGCTCTTCCAAAAAATTGAACAGGAAAGAACGCTACCAAATTCATTCTATGAAGCCAGCATCACCCTAATACCA
>JAQZBX010026452.1:0-28936 GCA_029593785.1 Cabassous unicinctus | reverse complement strand
TATGGAGGAACTGGCGTTTGATCACGGGGACCTCCCAGTTGAAAAAAAGAAAGAAAAAAGAGAGAGAAAAAAGAGAGTACTAAAAATAAAAAAAAATTGGAGACGAATCAAAAAGAGGAAGAACAAAAGAACAACAACAGAAAACAGAAGATATAAAGATGAGGGAGAGAATAGAAATAGCATAGGTAGAGAAAATTGGTTTAAAATGTTAAAAAAAAAACACATTAGCAGAGATCCAAAGGAAGGGGAAACATAAAAAACAAGGCAACAATGATTCATTTAAAAAAAGAGAAGGAATCAGAAAAAAATATAAATAAATAAAAACAAAAATAAACACGTGAAAACAGTCTTCTCTCTCAGACCCTTAAGGATATTCTCAGGCTGCTGGTGTTCATCAATCAATGACCCTGCAGCCTAACCTCTGAAGGTTTTGAAACAGGTTTTAGTGAGCAAAATAAGGAAAATAACAAAAAGAACATTTTCTTTTTAAAATAAGAGATGCAAGAAATAATAATACAAAGTGAATGTCTACCTGTTCCTGTAATAAAGTTTCAGCTGGATGCCTGATAACCCAGTGGATCACTTCTCAAAGAGACAATAATTGAACCAGGGAACTGATATATTCTAGGCAGGAATTATTCCACTGAGCTAATCTGTCTCCTTAGGTTAGCTGGCCTTTCTGACAGCTGTCCACCTTTTTTTTTCCCTTGGGTAAGTTAGATTCCCTACAGACTGTGGGATTCCTCCTGATCAGCTGTCTGTCTCTGCCTCTTTTCTGATGTTTTCCCTCTTTTTATTTAGGTGGCTGGGCATGAAAGCCTGCCTGAGACAACCCCGCTCATATCTCCCTCTCGAACCTGGGTCATTTCCAATATTCAGAGGGGTTCTATCTGGCTAAACTCACCATGAAAATACCACTCTCCACCCTCCCAGGCCCCTCTTCCTTGAAGGGAAACTGCTGTCCCACTCCCTTTGGAGCAGGGAGCTAGTGGCTCCATGTAGGCTACCTGCCTGAGGAAAGGGTGTGTGCGCCACTTCCAGTCACTGGGAAGAGGAACCTACAATTTTCCTCTGGCTTCTCTAACTTTCCAGAACACTCCTGGAAGACTCAGAGCAACTTCCCCTTCTATATATATCCAAAGGAGCTGTTGGGGAAGAAGACATCTGCTCTGCTATCAGATTGATTTCTCCATGAGTTTTACCATTGCTTGATATCTTGGGGGTGGAGAACGGAACCTTTCCTGGCACTGGGAAGTGTAATAACTCATGGTTATTTGTTTTGGCTTCTTCATCTCTCTGTCCCTCACTCTCCTGGGAGTTGTGAAGCAGTATCCTTGATTGCAGGTCCCCAAGGCAGCCTCTGGCTCTTTCTTCATTGTTTTAGTGAAAACCTAACCTGATGTGCTTAACCCATTGGCCATGTTCCCACAATCCCTTCTGGTGTCTTCTTAATGTCCTTTATCTCTGTAGCCATATTGTCTTTCAAATCATTGACTGGATTTAAGAGATTTTTGTGAACATGATTGATTGGTTGTCTTAAAACCTGTGTCTCATCAGTATCAGTGATATATTCCTTTCCTTCAGCCATTTTTTATATTTTCTTAAAATGGTTTATAATGCTCTGCTGATTTCTAGACATCTCCTTATTATGGTGTTCACACTGATGCAAAATTTCTTTCTTTCATAGAGATTTAAGTGTGGGAGACTGAGTGTTACTGCTGTTCTTTGATTTTTGGTTAAATTTCTTATAGCTCTTTTGAATTATCCCTGTTTTCTTGTTCAAACCTGGACCATAGACCCAGTAATAGGTTGCAGGACAGCTTACAAGGGCCTTGGTTGGGAGGCTGTAAAGGCCCAAAAAAACCTCTCAGTTATTTACTTTTAATATCCTTTTATGCACTTCCCGAGACCACCTGCAGATGGTGCTTTTTGGCAACACTTTCAGTTCAGAGTCTGACTGCAATGTATTTGCTGTAACACTGACCACAAATCTGTTACACAGGATCCTGTCTCAAGGCTATTCAGAGCCTCAAAAATAAACCTTTCTCAGAGGCTGTTCTCTAAACTTTGCTGGCAGCATCCTCTCTTTTCTCAGGTAGGAGATAATTCCACCTTCTTCTAGGTCATCATCAACCAGTCCTGGTCAGCAGGGAGGGTGTTTGTGAGAGTTGGGTCAATGTCAACCCCTGCCAGTTCCCAGGGCAAATAATTGTGTGAATGCAGCTGGCCTAGAAGGGCTCATGGGACACAGCAAACCAAATATGTTGTCCTAAAGCTGAGTCAGCCTTAGTCTCTGACCCTCTCTCTGCTCTTTCTTGGGAGGTGAACCCCTGCAGGCCCCTCTGTCCATAATCTCTGACCAGAGGCCAGAGAATTCAAAACTGTCTTCTCTGTGGGTGGGGGTATTGACACCAGCAGCTGCAGTTGAAGATTTTACTTACAGAATTTTTCTTTCAAGATTCTTTCCCTTTTACCCTCTTTCTTATGGTTGGTGTCCAGGCTTCCCCTCGTACCCTAAACCATAACAAATTTTTTTCTGGGAGACAATTCAGTCCTGCCCAGATGCTTTCTCTTCTATTTCACAAACTCTGTTGCCAGCCCATTCAGATCTGCTGTTATATGCCTCTAATGCCTTTTTAATATCATCCACTTTGTCTAGAAATCTGATTATGCTTTTCAATTTACTCTGACAATCAATTTCTCTTTCTTGCCTAACGGTGTTTCATAGCTCTTTGATTTTTGGTTCAATTTTTTCTAGATCTTTATAATTCCACAGCTTATGTTAACAAAACAAAGACAGGCATCCACTCCTGGGGTGCAGACAAGATCAAGGGTTCCTAGGACATGAGATTCTCTAAAAATTTTCTTTACTCCTTACAATTTCATAGATTTCCAGCAGGTGGTTTTGATCAAGAAGTATTCCAGGCTGGTGTCTTTCAACTGCCTGTTCTGACTAGGGACAGGATTTAAAGCAGGCTCATTTATGGGTGTTGATCTTGTACCCTACCACATTGTTAATTTCATTTATTAGCTCTAGGAGTTTTGTTGTGGATTTTCAGAATTTTATGTATTTAGGATTATGTCATCTGCAAGATTTGAATTATCTGGCTTTTGGCCAGCAGATATTGACAGAGGGGGTCAGAGGGGCCACAAACTCAGGAAAAGGAAGAGAGAGGGATTCAACCTGAGGCTCATTCAGATTTTGGTCAAAAAATTTCACCTGCTGTGTCCAATGAAACCTTTGGGCTGGATGGGGCCACATCATTGTTTGCTCTGGGATCTGGCAGGGGAAGAAATAGATCAAATTCTGACAAACACACTCTTTACTTACCAGAATTGGTTGGTGAGGATGCAGAAGGATTTTGAATTTATTCCTGCCTGCTAAAAGGGAAGGGGTTGCCATCAAATATTGAAGGACAGCCTCTGAGGAAACTTGATTTGTGAGGCTCTAAATAGTCCTGATGCAGGATTCACTATCACATTCTTGTAGTAAGTGTTACAGCAAACATGTACTGACCAGGGTTTGAACTGTGAAGGCTGCTGAAGATCACCATCAGCTATTGTATCAAGAATGTGCATGCAAGATAATTGAAAGTAAATAAGAGAACCTTTTGTGGGCCTTTACAAACTCCCTCTCAAAGGTACGTGGAAGATGGCCACAACTCATTACTGGATCCATCATCCAGATTTTAGCAACTACATAGAGATAATCCTAAAGAGCTAGAAGAGATTGAACCAAGAATCAAAGAATGGCAGTAATACTGGCTCCCACCACTAAATCCATACAGAAGAGAAAGAAATTAAGCATCAGAGCAAACTCACCATCAAAATCAGATGCCTATAAATCAGCAACACAGTACAAGACATAAGAAAATGGAAGATATGATCCAAATATATATATCAAAGCCCCAGATGAGACACAGGATTTGAGACAACTAACCAATGAGGTTCACACAAATCTCCTAAATCAAATCAATTAGCTGAAAGACAATATGGCTAAAGACATAAAGGATATCAAGAAGATATTGGATGAGAGCAAAAAATAATTTGAAAACTTGAATAGTAAAGTAGCAGTGTTCATGGTAATGAAAGACACAATAGTTGAAAAAAACACATTAAAAGCACACAAGAGCAGACTCAAATTTATAGAAGACAGAAAAAGTGATGCAGAAGACAGATCAGCTGAAATTGAAGAAATATGAGAATACAGAGACAAAGGAATGGAAAAAAATGATCAGGGCATCAGGTAGATGAATAATGATATGAAGCACAACAACATATATAACCTAGGATTTAGAGGATAAGAGAAGGAATAAGGTGCAGAAAGGCCATTTGAAGGAGAAATGAATGAAAATTTCCCAACTCTCATGAAATAAATGAATGAAATAACATGTCCAAGAAGCAGAGTATACTCCAATCATAATAAATCTAAATAGACATTCTCCAAGACACATGCTACTCAGAATGTCAAACGTCAAAGATGAAGAGAAAATTCTGAGATCCTAAAGGGAAAAGCAAGCCAACACATACAAGGGATGACAAATAAGACTTTTTGCAAAATTCTCATCAGAAACCATAGAAGTGAGAAGACAGTGGTATGATATACTTAAGATAATGGAAGAGAAAAATACTCACCTAAGAATTCTATATCCAGCAAAATTGCCATTCAAATATGAAAGTAGTATAAAATATTCACAAATAAACAAAAACTAAGAGGTTTTAAAAGAGTATCTGGCTTTGCAGGAAGCATTAAAGGGAGCATTACAGTCTGAAAGATAAAGACAGAAGAGTAAGGGAAAACTATTAGAATGGATAACCAAAAGAGGAAAAAAAAAAACAAATGAAAATAAGGTATGCCATATGAAAACAAAATAATAAAATGGTGGAAGTAAATAATGCATTTTCAGTAATATTATTGATATGAATGGATTAAGCAAACCAGTCAAAAGAAATAGGCTTACAGAATGGATAAAAATACATGAGCCATCCATATACTTTCCATAAGAGATTTGCCTTACAATCAGGGATACAAATCATCTGAAAGTGAAAGGTTGGAAAAAGATATTCCATAGAAACATGGCAAAAAAAAAAAAAGTGCAGGGGTATCTATACTAATATCAGACATAATACTTTTTAAGGCAAAAAGTTATGAGATGCAGACCATTATATACTAGAAAAAGGGACAATCCATCAGGAAGAAGTAAGAGTCATAAATATCTATACACCTAACCATGGTGGCTGAAAATACTTGAGGCAAATTCTGTCAAAACTGAAGGGAGAAATAGACATCTGTACAATAATACTTGGAGGCTTCAATATGCTACTCAAATCATAAAACAACAGCTTAGAAGATCAGCAAGGAAACAGAGAACTTGAACAATATGATAAATGACATATAGAAAACATTTCATCACAAATCAGTGGGTTATACATTCTTGTCAAGTGTTCAGGGGCTTTATCCAGGATAGACCACATGTTAGATCATAAAGCAGGTCTCATCAAATGTAAAAAGATTGAAATTATGCAAAGCATCTGCTCTTATCATAAAGAAATAAAGTTGGAAATCAATAATAAATAAGAAAGGGGAAAATACACAAATGTATGGAAGGTAAACAAAACAATTCTCAAACAATAAGGTAGTCAAAGAGGAAACACTAAGTGGAATTAGTAAATATATCCAAACAGATGGAAATGAGAACACAACTTATCAAAGCTTATGGGATGCTGCAAATGCAGTGCTAAGAGGGAAATTTTTAGCCCTACATGCCTATATTAATAGAGAAGTAAGACTTAGAAACAAATGTCTAATGGAATACCTGGAGGAACTATAAAAAACAAAAACAAAAAAACTGCAAACCAATACAAAAACAAGCAGAAGGAAATAAATAATAAAGATTAGAGCAGAAGCAAATGAAATTTAGAACAAAAAAGATGTAGATTTTTTTTTTTAAAGCTGGTTCTTTAAAATCAATAAAATTGACCCTTGCTAGACTAACAAATGAAGAGAGAAGATGCAAATAAAATCAGAAATGAAAGGGGGATCTTATGACTGAATCCACAGAAATAAAAAAGATCATAAAAGGATATTATAAGAAACTGTGTGCCAACAAATAAGACAATGCAGATGAAATGGACAAATTCCTGTAAATACAACCTAAATTTACTCTACAAGGAATACAAGTACACAACAAACCAATTACATTTACAGAAACTGAATCAATTATAAAAAAAAATAAAATAAACTCCCAAAAAAGAAATATTCAGGACCAGATGGCTTCACAGGTGAATTCTAACAAGCATTTTGAGAAGAATAAACACCAATCCTGTTTAAACTCTTCCAAAAAATTGAAGAGGAGGAAAAATTACCCAACACATTTTCTGAAGCCAGTATCACACTAATACCAAAGGAAGAAAAAGAAAACAAACCAAAACTAAACTAAAGCTCAATCTCTCTAATGAACAAAGATACAAATAGTCTCAACAAAATAATTGCAAATAGAATCCTACAGCAATTAAAAGAATTATACTCCACAACCAAGTGGTATTTACTCTTTGTATGCAAGAGTGGTTCAACACAAGAAAATGAATTAAAAAATATACGACACTAAAAAATTGGAGGGAATAACCTACTTGATCATATTCATTTATGTATGAAAGGCATTTTATAAAATTCAGCATCATTTCTTGATAAAAACACTTAAAAATATAAGAATAGAAGGAAAGTTCCTGAATATTATAAAGCGCATGTATGAAAAATCCACAGACAGCATCATAATAAATGTTTGAAAGCTCTCCTCCAAAGATTGGGGACACACATGGATGCCCAATGTCACCACTGTTATTCAACATTGACTAGAAGTTCCAGCTAGAGCAAAAAAGGAAGAAAAGAAATCATGAAAATAGTGAAAGAGAAGTAAAACCCTCACCATTCATAGATTGCATGATCTTACATTTTGAAATTTCTGAAATATCTGCAACAAAACTACTGGAGATAATAAACGAGTTTAGCACAGTGGCAAGATACAAAACCAACATGCAAAAATCATTACTGTTTCTGTATACTAGTATTGAACAATATGAGGAGGAAATCAGGAAAAATTCCATTTACAATTGCAACAAAAATACTCAAATACCGAGGAATCAATTTTATCAATGATATATTGGATGTAAATTCAGACAACCACAAAACACTTCTAAGAGGAATCAAAGACAATCCCAACAAATGGACAGACATTACATGTTCATGGATTGGAAGACTAAATATTGTGAAGATGACAATCATAGCCCAATTAATCCATAGTTTCAAAGCAATCCTAATCAAAATTTCAAAAGCCTAATTTACAGAAATAGAAAAGGAAATTACCAAATTTATTTGGAAGGAAAAGTGTACCCAAATAGCCATAAACCTCCTAAAGGGAAGAGTGATCTGGAGGATTATCACTTCCTCTCCTTGAAACATATTATAAAGCTACAGTGGTCACAACAGCATGGTATTGGCATAAAGATCAACACTTTGATCATTGGAATAGAATTGAGAGTCCAGAAATGTTACCTCACCTCTAGGGACAACTGGTTTTATACAAACCTACCAAGTTCACATTACTAGGATACAACTTTCTCTTCAACAAATGCTTTTGGGAGAATTGGATAACCTTAACCAAAGAAAAAACGAGAACTCCTATCGCAATTCTATATCAACCCAAAATGGATCAAAGATCTCAATATAAAAGCCTAGACCATAAAACTATTAGAAGTAAATGTAGGGCAACATCTTCAAGATCTTGTCATAGGTAGTGCTTTCTTGGACCTTATGCTCAAACCATGAATAACAAAGAAAAATAGATAAATAGGACCTCCCCAAAATTAAACTCTTTTGCATCTCAAAGGACTTTGTCAAAAGGTGAAAAAGCAACAATCTCAGTGGGAGGAAATATTTTGAAATCACATATATGATAAGGGATTAATAACCATGATATATAACAAGATCATTCAACTCAATATGAAGAAGCAAAAAAAAAAAGAAGAAAGAAGAAAGAAAGAAAGAAAAAACAATTACAAAATGAACACAAGACTTGAATAGACAATTGTCCAAAGAAAAAATACAAATGGTGAAAAAACACATGAAAAAATATTCAAAATCACTAGCAATTAGGGATATGCAAATAAAAGATAAAATAAGATGTTATTTCACACATATTAGAATGGTCCTTATTAAAAAGACAGAAAACTATAACAGTTGGATAAGATGTGCAGAATTAGGAATGCTTATTCACTGATGGTGAGAATATATAATAGTACATGGAGAGTTGTCTTACAATTCCTAATGTAGTTGAATTTACAAAACCATTGCTAGGTATATAACTAGAAGAATTGAGAGTGGTATCACAAACCAACATCTGCACACCAATTTTAATAGCATTATTCACAATTGCCAAAGATGGAAACAAACCAAGTGTCCAACAACCAATGAAAGGTTAAAATGTGGTGTATACATACAATTGAATATTATGCAGTTTTAAGAAGAAATGAAGTCATGAAGCATATAACACAATAAATGAAGCTGGATGACATTATATTCAATGAAGCTAGCCAGACATAAAGGGATAAATACCGTATGATTGTGCTATTATGAACTAAATACATTGTGTAAATTCAGGTACTAAATAACTAGAATATAGGTCACCAGAAAATGGAATGATGTTAGAGAATGGAAAGCTGAGGGTTAATCTGTGCAGAATTGGTAAAAATGTTCATAAATCCTTGGAAATAAAGAGAAATGATGAAAGCACATCAGAGTTTGTAACTAGCAGTCCTAATATATGGTTATGTCAGTGGTTGAAAGGGAGAGTCTAAGGTTATATATATTAGTAAAAGGAAAGTTAAAAATTGTAGTATGGGATTAAATAACATAGCAAAAATCTCATGTGAAATATGAATATGAGTAATATTGCATGTATAAAATTGTTTTTCTTTGAAACTGAACAAATGTATATTAATGTTACAATATGTTTGAATCAGGCAAAAATACAAACAAATCAAATTATGGACAGTAAAGTATTGTAATATATGAATAATATTCCATTAAGGGTATAAAAAAGAAACCTATGACTTGAAAGAAACTAGACAAAGTACTACATATTGTTTTACTCCATCTATATAAAATATAAATACAAATAAATTAGAAAGGAAGAAACAGAATAGCAGCATTGTGCAGCAGGTAAAGCATAGATATTTTTAAAGGTAATTATTAACAGGTAAAGCTTTTATGTTTGTCTTTTTTTGTTTATTATTATTATTGGAATAATGAAAATGTACTAATCATGATTGAAGTGGTGAATGCATAACTGTATGATTATAATAATACCATTGATTGTACACTTTGCATGGATTGTATGCTTTATTAATATTTATCACTAAAATTCATTTAAAAAGTGTGTTAGACTTTGAAGTTTTCTTTTTTTGAATCCCCAAAGATTAAGTTCTTAAACTAATCCATTTCTTTTTGTGTGGCACTCTTTTATTGCATAAGATTCACTTAGATTATCACTTTCAATTAGATTGCTTTGGGGTGTTTCATTGAAACACTTCAGTGAGAAATGGCACAGGTTAGGTCTCTGCTCCCTCTCCAGACCTTACATAAACTGAGAAAACAGAGAAAGAGACTATGGAAGTTATAGATTATTTTTTGAATTCCAAAATTTGATTATATATTTAAACAAATCTATTCCTCTGTGTTTGATACCATTTGATTGAAATAAATTCGGTTGAGGGACCTTTAATTTGATTACTTGTTAAGATTGTTTAGGGCTTTTGATTGGACTAAGACAGTGAGGCATGTTGCAGGTTGAGTCTCTGCCCCATTGCTGGGTCTGACAAATACTCAGAGACAAAGAGAGAGACAGACACAGGAAAAGGAAGCTGCCATATTTGATCCTGCCTTGTGAGAGTGGTTTTGCTCACAGCAGAGATGCCAAGACAGAAGAGCCAGAGAGGCTGAAAGAGCTGAGGCCCAGAGAGAAAGAAAAGGACTGGTAAAAGACTAGCCCTATGCTAGTTTTGTCTACACCAGAAAAAAGGCAAATACATTGCCAGACACTGTGGCTACCTTTCTTTGCCACGCGGTCAGACAACATAATTAAAGATAGCTGAATTTTGTGAGAAAACGCCTCTTATTGTGTCTTCTTTTGGACTCTTACAGCCTTGGAATGGTATGTTTTTAGCACAAATAAATACCTTTTATAAAAGCCAGCCCACTTTTGATACTATTCACTGGCAGCTCTTTGGCAAACTAAAGCAGAAATTAGTCGAGACAGAGTGGGGTGCTGCTGTTTGTAAGTAATAAAAATATTGGAATAATTTTTTAAAAGGTTAAGGGGTATTTTTTGAAGGAATGGTGAGATGATTGATATAAAAGGCCTAGATTGGTTTGAAGATACTGTTGGTAGGAATATGGGTCTTAAAGTTATTTCTAGTGAGTCCTTAGAAGGAAATGATAAAACTATTATTGGAAACAGAAGGAAATGAAATCTGCATTTTAAAGTTGCAGAGAATTTTGCAACATTGACTCCTGATGTTAGATTGAAGGCAAAATTGGAAAATGATGAGCTTGGATGTTATCTGAGGATATTTACAAAGTAAATGTGAAAAATGTGGCCTGGCTTTTCTTTGCAGCTTATAGCAAAGTGAGAGAGCAAAGAGATAAGAAGATAACTAACTGCTGGGTTCAAGGAAATGAGAAGCTGATTTCAGAAATTCCAAGCTTCTAGAAAACAAACCTCCAGATGATAGTGCTGTGTGTGTACACATATAAACTTGGAGCTTGTATGCCAGGATTGGAAATGCCATTATCCAGAAAGGACTTATGGATAGCCTTACTGTCTGCTGGCTTGGACCCCTGTTACCTGCATGTCAAGCAACAAGATTTTTGTGAGACCTTTATTGAATGAAACCACTTTCAGTGGGGACTAAAAGGGACAGGTAGGGGACAAGTTGAAGGATAAACAGCTTTAAGTGGAAAACAAAGGAAGCTGAGGTCTGGACTTGAGATATCTCCTTGAGTCAAGTAGGGACCCCATCCCTGTGGCCAGAAAAGGTGAATTTTCCTGCATTTAATGAGGATAGAGACTCTGGCTCATTGTTTGTTCAGGGTGATTTTGGATGCCTCAAGCTATAAGGAGTGTGGTGTGCACTCCTCAGTGTTTGCAGACCATTAAATCATCTCCGAACTGGTCTAAGAGATTGAGCCTATGCCCTACAATTAGAGAGAGTCAGGTCACCATCCAACTGTTATGAAGGGGTTGGATCTGTATGCCAGAAATTGAGGAGTTTGTTGTCACCACCTCACTGTACTTGGGTGGTTGAGACTGTGCTCTGGAGTTTGGGAAATGTGTGGCCATCACCCCAATGTTATTGGAGGGTGAGGTCTGGAGC
The DNA here is from genome assembly GCA_029593785.1 of Cabassous unicinctus. Classification (NCBI taxonomy): domain Eukaryota; kingdom Metazoa; phylum Chordata; class Mammalia; order Cingulata; family Chlamyphoridae; genus Cabassous; species Cabassous unicinctus. Next base: position 17,506 of record JAQZBX010026452.1, on the reverse strand, counting down.
TTGGTCACCGCCCAGATGCTTGAAGAGGGTGGAACAGAAAATCTGGCTGTTTGGCAAGCCCATGGAAGGGTTGGGCCAACATGAGGTCCAGGGGGGAAAAGATATCATTATAAGGATAACTCACAGTCTTTGAAATCAAATGAAGTATACCCCCTGCTTGTATTTGGAGCTTTTTGAGACACTTGACACCATTTATCTGTCCCATTTTCTCCTATGGAAATGTAAATGTTTAGCCTATATATGTTTTCCTTTGCATACTGGAAGCAGAAAATATATTTTCTAAGTTTCACATGTCTACAGCCAGAGAGAAAATTTTCCCTAAGACAAACTGCATGCCTATGACTGATTTTTTTTGATACTTAGCATTGCTACCTGATTGATTTAAGATTTCTGGAATATTGATATGTAATGAATGTATTTTGCTTTCAGAACGTCATGTCCTTTTGGGATTGAAAAGATGGAGTCTAGTACTTTGATTTTTTAAATATATATTCCAAAAAGAGAAAGATTATATTTTTAAACTAATCTATTCCTGTGTCATTACATTAAATTTGTTTCAGGATCCTTTCAGGAGGGGCAGTTGAAATACTGGGGATTTTTTTGGGACTTTGGGGGTTGTCCTGAGTGGCAAAGTGGTGAAGGATGTAGGCCATTTTCCATGAGAATATACCATGCAGAACTGGGTGGGAGAGAGTGTGGTCTGTAATGTGAACTGTGGTTTATGTTCAGTGACAAGGCCTCAGGATGTGTATATCCATTGCAGGTGTTGTACCACACGGATGAGGAATGGTTGTGTGGCATGTTGTTGGAGGTGTGGGTGGTGGGGAACATGGGAATCCCTGTAATTTCTGAGTAATATTTAGGTAATCTAGGCACCTTTAAATATATATATATATATATAACAAATAACATTTATGTAAACAAATGCACATATATGCATATGTATTTATATATCATTTTAAAAATAAAAATAAAAAACTAAAAAATAAATTTAAATAAAATTACATGATAAGATCACTTTAGAGCTTTGATTAGACTACATCAGTGAGGAATGACTCAGATGAGTATCTGCCCCATTGCTGGGTCTGATATAAATCCACAGACACACAGAGAGACAGAAAGAAACAGGAAAAGGAAACTGTCATATTTCATCCTGCCATGTGAGAGGTTTCATTCACAGCTGAGCTACAAAAAGAGGAAATCCCCAAGGGACTTAAATAGCTGAGGCCCAGAGAAAGAGAGAAGAGGTTTTGTAAGAGACAAGCCCTATGCCAGGTATGCCTAAAACTGTAGAAAGGCAGAGACCTTGGCAGAGATCGTGGCTACCTTGGTTTTCCACATGCCCAGAAAACTGAGTCAATGATAGCTGAATATCATGAGAAAGCATGGCATATGGTGCCCTGATTTGAACAACTCAGAGCCTTGGAACTCTACATATTTACCCCAAATAAATCCATTTCATAAAAGCCAACCCATTTATGGCACTTTTCATTGGTAGCTCTTTGACAAGCAAAACAGACAATGGAAAAGAGAGCTATCACCATCTTTTCCCTGCCATATGTGAAATAGGACTTGAGGATCACTAAGCTGAACCACAAAGCCCCCAAGAGGCTAAGCCCATGGAGAGGATAAATGCTGAAGAGATGATCCAGATACCTTTTGGTCCACAGTGGAACTCAGGGAGAAAGCAGAGCAGTCAAGGATGAGAGATGAGGCAAAAAAAGAGACAAGCCATATGCTTGATCACCAAAGGCTGAACTCTGTGAGATGGTGAAACCAGAGGGGAAGGCATGGGCCTCAGCAGATATCAGCCACCATCTCGGTTCTTCATGTGGCACTATAACAAATCACCAAAGATGACTATGGTGAGAAAGCATTTCTTCTGATTCCTTGATTTGGGCACTTTTGCAACCTTGAAACTGTAGACATTTATGCTTATAAAATTCACATTTTAAAATCTAACCCACTTCTGGTACTTTGCATGAGCAGCTGTGTGGCAAACTAAGACAAATAGCATGTTGTTTGATTTCCATAATTTTCAAATCTTACATTTATCCCTCTATTATGTATTTCTAACAGAATTCCATGGTAGTAAAAAAAAATACATTGCATAATTTCAATATTGTTGAGTTTATTGAGACTTATTTTGTGACCAAATAGATGGTCTATTCTGGAGAAAGTTCCATGTGCACTCAAGAAGAATGTTTATTCTTTTTTATTGGGTTAAGTGTTCTATATATGTCTGACAGGTCTAGTTGGTTTAGAGTATCATTCCATTCTTGTATTTTCTTATTGATCTTCTGACTATAGGTTTTACCCATATTGAAAGTGATGTATTAAAGTTTCCTATGATTAATGTAGAACTATCAATTTCCCCCTTCAAAACTGTCAGTGTTTGCTTCATATGTTTTGGCATTATGCTATTAGGTACATATATCTTTATAATTGTTGCATTTTGTTGAATTGACTCTTTTATCAGTATATAATGACCATCATTATCTCTCATAACAGTCTTTGATTAACTTCTATTTTATGTGATATTAGTAAAGCTAACCTGCTTTATTTTGGTTACTCCATACATGGTAGAGTTTTTCTTTCTTTCACTTTCACATACTTGTATATTTGAACTTTGAGTCTCTTGCAGACATAATATAGCTGGGTCATGTTTTTGGATCCATTTTGCCATACTCTGTCTTTTGATAGTTTATTCTACTTATATTTTTAAAAATCTACTGATAATGCAGGACTTTCTTCTGGCATTTTGCTATTTAGCTTTTTAAGTAATTTCTCTTTTTTTGTCCCTCAGTTCTTCCTTTAAAGCTTATTTTCATACTTATTTGATTATTTGTATTCTACTATATTGTGTGTGTTCTTTTCTATCTGGGTATATTTTTCATCTATTTTCATTGTGGTTACTATGGGGTTAAAATGTAAGATCTTAAAATATATAACTGTCATATATTATTTGATACCAACTAAATTCAATGGTTTAAACATATATACACATTCTTCACACATAACCCTCTCTCACCCACTTGTTTTTTACACTTGTTATCACATATCTTTGTAAATTATGATCCAAAACCATAAATTTATACTTGCTTTTTATGCATTTGTGTTTAAAATCTGTAGGAAGCAAGAAGTGGAGTTACATACCAAACAATACACTACAATAATACTGACAATTTGTAATTGCGCAAATGGTCACCTTTGCTGCAGATGTTGATTTCCTTATGCCTCTTTGAACCACTGTCTAGTGACCATTCCTTTCAGTCTGAAGTACTTACTTTATCATTGCCTGTATGGCAAGTGTAGTTTTTAAGAACTCACTCAGCATTTGTTTATTATGGAATGTCTTACACTTGGCTTATTTTTGAAAGAACATTTCACCAGATATAGAATTCTTGGTTGGCCGTTGCTTTCTTTTAATTTTTGCATTTCTACTGCAAGCTCCAGTCTGCTCTTAGATCCCTCTGGTTTTTGTTTGTTTATTTGTTTTTCTTTATCTTTTTCTTTCATTTTATGCATTGTGGCCTTCAATTTATGTTTTTCTCTTTGGTTTCTAATGAAAATCTCAAAGTTATTCCTGTATTGCTCATTCATTGTTTTCTCATATAATGAGTTATTTCTCTGTGCTTTGCTTTATCTCCGTGAGCATATTGAGAATCATATATTTTATAAGCTTGTGTCTAGATATTCCAAAGTCTACTTCTCTTCTTTGATGGTTTCTGGAATTTTATCTTGTTCCTTTGGATGCACCATCATTTGCTACTTCTTTTTCATCATGTAATCTTTCTTGCACACTGAACATTTTAATATTTTAAAGTATTAACTCTGGAAATTAGCCCCTCAGCTGTCTCTTTCTCATGTTGGTATTCAGTTAGTGATATGACATATATTTACTTGAGTGCCTGGAGCTAAGAGAAGAGAGAAAGAATATAAAAAGTTCCCTTTGCATTCTCTGCAATTTGCTCTGCCTTGTCTGAAAATCTCCTTCAGATCTTAGTCCTCCTTTCAAAAACTTCATCTAGAGGTTAATGTGAATTAACCACTCAGTCATGTGAGCCTGTGTGAGGCTGTGGAGTCTGCTTCTTTACCTAGGCTTATGCTTGCTCATAGTCTTAGGAATTCCCATGTTTACAGTTTATAGGAGTTCCAGGGTCCCCAATGCTCCCTTTGATGTAAGGTTTCACCCTCTTCTTTGTGCTATATTGTGTGACTTAATGCAGGTAGTTCTTTGCTCCAAGCCACTTTGACTTAATTGTTTCTTATGCTGCTTTAGTTCTTTAAAAGCTGCTTCTCTGCCTTCAGAACAGATTCTAGGAAGGTGATATTGAGACAAGTTTACTGGTTTAGTTTCAGACATCCAACAGATAGACTGGCAATGACATGGAGGTTCCCAAGGCTGTGCATAAGGGTTATTTTGCTCCCTCAAGAAAGGGGTCAAGGGCCAGCAATGGGAGTGTATGCTGTTTCCACACTGCATTGGGAAGGAGCTGAGGGAAGAGACAACAACAACACTGGTAGATTCCCCTATAGCTTTTGAAGTATTTTTATCTTGATTCAGCACTCCCCCAGCTACTACATCCCTTTAACTCTTTTCTGTAGTACTGAAGGTGAATACTGTCTTTAAGATTCCTCTCTCATTTTTGATTGGGGAATGTTTTAGTTTGCCAAAGAGCTGCTAATGCAAAGTACCAGAATTTTGTTGTCTTTTAAAAGCAGGAATTTATTTGGGGAAAAGCTTTCTGTTCTGAAGCCATAAAATGTCCAAATCAAGATACCATCAAAGGTATTTTCTCACCAAATCTGCTACTTTTGATCCTGTTATGTTGCCACATGGTAAAGCAAGAATGCAGGTGATCTCTGCTGAGGTTTCTGCGTCTCCTTCCAGGATCTACCATCGCCATATGCTCAGCTATGGGCCACCAAACTTAGGTCCTGTCACTTTCATGGTCTCATCTCTCAGTCTTACAGGGCTTCTCTCTCTTTCCTGTAGCTGTAAGGAAGCTTGGAGTCCTCTGTCTCATTTTGACTAGGTCGTAATAGAAGCTTCCTTTTTCTTTCACATGGCTGGACCAAATATGGCAGAGCTCTCTTTTTTTCTGTGTGTCTGTGTTTATATCAAATACATCAAGAGGGCAGAGATTTAACCTGAACCACACCTCACTGATGTAACCCAGTTGGGAAGGTTTCACATCCACTGGAATGGATTAGTTTAAAAAAAAATTAATTTTATCTATTTGGGATAAATAAAAGTAATTCAACAGGCACATGAGTTTGGAACAATGGCCAACCTAAAAATTGGCCTCCAGTTGATCAGGAGTAATCAGTGGTTAGAGGGCCTGCCTCCCAAGTATGAGGTCCTGGCTTCAATCCCCAGTATCTCCTTAAAAATATGAAAAATAAAAAAGTGATATTTTAAAAAATTTGGTCTCCTGAAATCTGAAGTAACTGATCAAAATGTACTGATTAATAATCAGAGCAAATACATCTGGAGTTTAGAGGACCAGGTATCTATATCCCACCCTAGAACTAACACGCTGCATTAGGATCCAGGGCCGAAGTAACTACTGCTGCCTCTGATGAATCTGGGGATTGCAGATGGTAGCCCATGGAAATAGGTATTTGCCACAATTTAACAGTCTCTTTCTTCAGCTCTCCCCAGAATTTAATTGGAATATGGTTTCAAAGTATTTGATTCCTGTGGTTCCTACCTGTTCAATCATTATGTTGATGGAGAAATTGACACATGAACTTTCTTATTCCACCATCTTAGCAATTTCCATCTCCACAAGATATTTTCAAATGAATCAAATATAAAAATAAAGTATTCCAAAATTTATGGTATACAGTGAAGAGAGTGCTCAGAGGGATTTTTAGAAACCTAAATATTTACTTCTAAAAATAAAAGAAATAATAATCTATAACCTAAATTTGCACCTAAAGAAAGTTCACACCTTACTAGAAGAGCAAAACAAAACTAAATGGAAAGGAATCGAAGGAAATTATATTAAATATTAGGGCAGAGGTCATTGAAATAAGAAATAGAAAAAAAAAGCAACCAAATCAAAAGTTTATTTGTAAAGGCCAATAAAATTTGCAAACTTTAGCCATAGTAAAGTCCTCTAAGAAAAAAGAGAGAACAAAATTGACTGAAGGTAATAATGAATGCAGGGACATTATTAAGGAACTTTAAGACATTGAAAGAATTTTAAGAGAGCACTATTAACAATTAGTTGTCATCAATGTAGAAAACCTGGATGAAATTAACAAATTTCTGGAAGTGTACATATTATCTCATCTGACACATATAAAAAAAGAAAAACTCAAGAAATCTATTACAAGAAAAGTGACTGAATCAGTAATTGAATACCTATCAATAAAAAAATCCAAGAATAGATGGTTTTACAGTTTAATACTATGGAGCATTGAAAGAAGATTTAACACTAATAATTCCAAACTTTTTAAAAAATTAGAAGAGTAACTTTTACATTCAGGATCAATCTATTAGTTCAGCATTACAATAATACCAATGCTAGAAAAATATGACAAAAATAAAATAAAATAGAAAATTACAAACTAATATCTCATGAATATGGATGCAAAAATCCTCAGGAAAATACTGGCCAAATGAATACAACAGTATATTAATATAATTATGTGCAATTATCAAGTTGAAGTCAAGGATTTCAATGATGTACAACATAAGAAATTCAGTGTAACACACCACATTAATAAATGAAAGATATAAACAAATGGTAATTTCAATTTGATGCAGTAAGGTATTAGACAAAATCCAGCATCATTTCATGATATTTAAAATTCAGAAATTTAAGAGTAGAAGGAAATTTTCTCAGTATGATAAACAGCATTTATAAAAATCCAAAGCAAATATACTCCATGTTGAAAGAATGAAAGCTTCCCCCTAAGACCAAGAACAAGAAAATTATGTCTGCCGTAATCAAAATTATTCAACAATTTACAGGAAGTTCTATCAAAATCAATCAAGTAAGAAAAAGAAATAAGTTCATCAAAATTGGAAGGAAGAAGTCAAATTACCCATATTCAGAGAAGATATGATGCTATATATAGAAAATAAACAATGAATATATAAGAAATTTGCTAGAACTAATAAATGAATTCAGCAAAATTACAGAATGTAAGATAAACATACAGAAGCCAGTTTTTTTTTTTTGCTACATTAGTAATTAACAATTTGAAAATGGAATCATGAGATTTATTCCATTTAAAATAGCACCTATAAGAATACCAAAGAATAAATTTAACCAAGGAGGTGAAATAATTGTACACTAAAACTAAAAACATTGCTGCAGGAAATTAAAGACCTATACAAATGAAAATATCCCACATTCGTAGAAAAGAAGACTTAATTTTGTTAACAGTTAAATAATGAAATCCAATATAATCCTTATCAAAAATTCAGAAGACTTTTTTGGAGAAGCGAAAAATCTAATCCTCAAATTCATATACAATTGCAAGGGGTCACAAATAAGCAAAACAATAATGAAAAGAACAAAGTTGAACAACTTACACTTAAAGCTACAGTAATTAAAACAGTATGACATTGGCATGAGAATAGACATGTAGATGAAAGAAATGGCTCATTTACCTCACCCAAATCCACGCAGATGCAAGAGCATACATTCCAGGTAGTCTCAAATCCAGCAGAATGCTGTTCTATTATAGTTGAAAAAGCTTGGCATGATATCAATTGAAACAGACCACCAAGAAGCTTAATGTGACATCAGGAAAAGACACAGATACAGAGAGAATAGTTAAAATCTAAGTCATCCCTGGTCATCAGGGATACTGTGAATATACCAGACACTGTGACTTCTAAGGAGTAACACCAGAGTCTAAATGCTGTGTGTGAAATACATGCCATTAAAATAGCCCAGCCAAGTCTCTAAGCAAATAAACAAGTGAAAAGAAACAAGCACCAGCAGGAAGGTTTTTACACAGGTACTTCAGCATACTATCTAAAATATGCAGATTTCAATAAAATATAAGAAACATACAAAGCAATAAGAAAGTGTGACCCTTAAACATGGTAATAATGGGAAAAAGAAATTGAATTTGAGGGTTCAAGCTCTTTGAATTAGCAAAGACTTCCAACAGCTGTTATAAATATGTTTAGAAACTAAAGGAAACATGTTTGAGGAATTAAAGGAAGTTGGGATTACAATGTCCCATCAAGTAGATAACAAGAAAAGATAGAAATTATTAAAAAATGAGACATATATTAAAAAACTACAATAACAGAAATGAAAATATACAAGATGGGCTGAAAAGTAAATTTGAGTAGGTAGAGGAGAAAGCCAGTGAACCTGCAGATTTCTTGATAGAGATTATGCAATAAAAAGAAACATTTTAAAGAATCATGAAACAAGAAGAGAGACTCAGAAAAATGTGGGACAGCATTTAATGCACTAACATATGTACATTGGGAATACAAGAAGAAGACAGAGAAAGAAGCCCATGGAAAATATTGAAATAATGGCTGAAATTATCCCATATCTTTTTTAAAAAAAATCCTTACTCTATACATAATCTCAAGAAGACCAACAAAATCTAAGTAGGAAAACATAGCATCCAACATCCATACAAATCATAGTCAAAATGCTGAAATCCAAAAACAAAGAAAATCTTGGAAGGAGCAAGAGAAAAACAACTCATCGTGTAATAAGAGAAGTCAAGAAAATTAAAAGCTTAATTGCCATCAGAAGCAATGGAGGCCAGATTAAAATAGTATGATGTCTTTAAAATACGGCAAGAAAAAAATAACTGTTGACAAAGTATCCTATATCCAGCCAAACCTTTAAAAATATAAATAAAGACATTAAAAACAGAGGAGTATTTATTGCTAACATTACAAGAAATAATAAAGCAAATTTGTCAGCCTGAAAGACTGTTCCCTACACAGTAATTCAAATCCAATTTAAAAACAAAAAACAAAGAATGCTGGAGAATGTAATTAAGTATAGGAAGTTTTAAGAGACAATATAATTGCATATCACATATTTCTTATTGTTTTCATCTAAATTGATATAAAAAGTAATTTAAAAATACACTAAGCATATTTAGAATTATAACACATAAATATGCTATACATTTGACAATATGGATAAAAGAAGGAAGTAGAGCCAAAGCTGTTTTGAAATATGGAAAAAAAAACCAAGAAGATAATGCATACATGGAGGAATAAATAGATAAAATAAGAAATGGAAAAAAAGAAAGTAAAATAACGAACTAAAATGCATACTTGTTATACAATCTTACCACAGATATTTTAATAAAATAAAATTATATAAAGTTAATTTAACACTGTGTGGAGTTGTAAAACAGAAATGAAATATTGAAAAAAGGATTACCACAGAAAGGAGAAAGACTAGATCTCTATAAGAATAAACTCTCTAGATCTCAGTGGAATTAAGTGATTATACATACAAAGAAGATTCTGAAAAGTAAGGTGTATATTATAATCTCTAGAGCAACAACAAATAACATTTTTTAAAAAATATTTTTCATTTTTTAATATTCCAATCTTTTAATTTTATTTTATTTTTAGTTTTTTAAAATTTTTTATGTATTTTATGTCTTATATTTAAACTTCCCATTACTGTTTCATTTTCCTATTAATTGTATTTGGCTATTATAATGGCTTCATTTTTGAAGAGGCTTTGTTTCACAGAAGGGTTACAACTGGGATAGGGGAGGATCATTGTTGTGGGGTGTCAGGGATGGGTGATGCATGGGAGGAAGTTCACCTGAGCACACATATAAGGTTTGTAAAAATGTTCAAATATTCATGACACATTGTCACACTGGGTGGAGACTCACATAATAACCAAGAGAATACTGAATTCCCACCCTGGAGTGCTTTGCCACATTCTCTCAGGCAGCAATAATAGTCCCCCAAGTGCAGGGACAGTGACTGGCAAAGGAGGATGATCCATTGATGGGCCCTTGATATTGATGACTAGGCTTATGAGACTTTGCTCTTGAAATTGAAACTTAGCTTATTGCTATGGGATGCCTGGGGGTTGCCTCCTGAGGGCTCCCTTGTTGCCCAAATGTGGCCTCTCTTTAAGCCAAACTCAGCATATGAATACATTACCTTCCCCAAAGCATGGGACATGACTCCCTGGGATGAGTCTCCCTGGCAATGAGGACCTGCTATCAAGCACCAACTAGAAATACAACTAGAAAAATACCTCAATTAAAAGGGAGAAAAGGTAAAGACAAATGAGATTATATGGCTGAGACTTCAAAGAGAATCTGGAGGACATCCCAGAGGTAAGACTTATGCACATCTGAGCAGGCTCTCAGACTGCCAAAGCAGATACTACCCCAAATAGTGGGGCTTCTGATGGCACTGGAGATGCCCAGGTCCTATGGTCAGGGCAGATGGCTATGAAGTTTGGTGCCTTACCAGTGGGCCCTACCTTGGAGTGTGTGCTCCTAAGAGTGATAGAGTTGGACTCAACTATGTGTTCCCTGCACGTTAGTCATCTGTCCCTTCTATTCAAACCTGTATTGGTGCCGGAGTTTGTAGGTGTATGTCCAAAGACTTGAGTTTTTGGACTGTCCATGTGCCAACTGGGATCAGAACCTCAGTGGAGTTGCTATACCTACACTATAGCACATTGGAGTCACCCAGGAAGACTGGCAGGGAGCTGATGATGTACAATGGTCATCCCAGGGAATAGAGAGAGTCTGCAGCTCCAGGCAGGATAGACCCATCCATCATCCCATTGGGATATAAACCTCCTCTCAGTTGGAGGAGGGACAACATCATTCCAGAAACCTCAGGATTGGGGAGATAACTGTGGACTAGAGTAGACTTACTGGTATTCTACTATAGACATATTGTGATTCTTACAATGGAAGAAATTACAGCATTTATGTCATGCCAGCAGCCACTGGAGGCTCTGGGGGCAAAGAGAGGGAAAAACAGTTGTAATGCGGGAGATTTTTCAGGACTGAGGAATCTTCCTGAGTGACATTACAATGACAGATATGGGCCACTTTATATCATCATACAACATGTAGAACTGTGTGGGGGAGAGTGTAAACTCCAATGTGAACTATGGTCCAATATTAATGACAAAGCCCCAGGATATGTTTATCCATTGCAATGAATGTGCTGCCCTAATGAAGGATGTTCATGTGGGAGGTTGTGGGAGGTTTGGGGTGTGGGGCATAAGGGAATTCCTATAGCATTTGTATAACATTTATGTAATGTTATTATCTTTGATAAAATAAAAATAAATAAGGAAATTAATTCATTAAAGTTAATTATAACACTGTGTGTTTATAGTTGTAAAATATTTAAATGATGTATTGATAAGAGGAATACCACAAAAAGGACAAGGACTAGATCTTTATACGAATAAACTTTCTAGATCTCACTGGAATTAAGTTATTATACATAGGAAGAATATTCTGATAATTAAGGTGTGTATTATATCCCTAATGCAACCACAAAGAAAATTATGAAAAATAGTTAAAATCTATTAAAGCAATTAAAATATTACAATAAAATATTCATTTGATGAAAAAGAAATTATAAAAGGAAGAGCTTAATAAAAATGAAGTATATAGAAAATATGTGAATGGAAGATTTATTTCCAATTATATCAATAGTAATATTAAGTCTGAATGCATTAAATATCTAATCAAATGGGAAAGATTGTTAGACAAGAGCCAAGGAAATGCTGTTTAAGAGAATCATTTTAGATTCAAAGATACAAAAGTTTGAAAATAAAATGAGAAAACATGCAGTATGTAAACTGCAACCCAAAGAGAGTTAGATGATTGTACCAATATCAGCCAAAATTGACTTTGAAACAAACAAAAATATCCCTACAGACAAAAAAATGGAATTTTATTTTGATAAAAGGACCAATCAGAAAGAAATAAAAAATTATAAATACAGATATATGTAAGTAGATAAGTTTTTAATATGTTAAACAAAAATTACAACGTTGAAGAGAGACTAGGCAACTCAAAAATGGCTATTGTAGATTTCATTTTCCTCTTTCAAAAACGGATAGAACAATTAGGCAAAAGGGCAAAAATGATATAAAATCAAATAAATTTATAAAACATCTAGATCTAATAGAACATTGAAACTAATAATAGCAGAAAACACATGTTCTTCTCAAGCTCAAACAAATCACTCTCTAAGAGAATATATGAAGGTTGATTTTCCAAGCCTCAATAAATTTAAGTGGAATGAAATATGCAAAGTATACTTTGTGACTATAATGGAACTAAATTATAAATGAATAACAGAAATAAATTAAGGAATTTCCCTAACATGTGGATATTAACATAATTGTAAGTAACGAATGATTCAAAAAATAACAAAGGAAATTAATAATGCATGGTATGAACAAAAATGGAAAAATAACACTAAAAAAATTGTGATATGCAGCCACAGCAGTGCTTAGTGTGAAGTTTTTAGCTCTAAATGCAGATATTTAAAATAAAGAAAGAAGTAAAGTAATATTAATAATAACATAGTCTTTCACTGTAAGAAACTGGAGACTGTATAGTATTCTAAACTTAAAGCAAGCATAAGAAAGGGAAAAAAAATTAAAATGGAACAGAAATAAATTAGACAATAGAAAAAATAGAGAAAATCAGTGACACAAAATGACTGTTTCATTCAGAGAGCAATGACTATTCTTTGAAAAGCCCAGTCAGCAAAATAGAAAAAAAAAAATAGACTGGCCAAAAAACACAGAGAGAAGGCTCAAAATAGTAAAATCAGGAGTGAAAGAGCATACACTACTAATAATCTCTCAGAAATAAAGAGAAATGTAATGAATGCCAGGAACAAATAGTGCCAACAATTTATATAACTTAAATGATTAACAGAAGCTACTCAACAGACTTAAGAAAAAATATAATATCTGTGTAGATTTATAACAGCTAAAGAGATTAAATTATTAATCAAAAGCTTCCCACAAAATCCAAGGCCATTTTAACTAAATTGTTGAATGCTTCTAAAACTTTTAAGAATCAATATCAATTTTTCACAAACCTTTCCAATAAAAGTATAATAGAAAATAAGGCCCAATTCATTCTATGAAGGCAGTATTATATTGATGCCAAACTAGGAAAAAAAAAATACAACCCATTTTCTCTTACAAAAACATGCAAAATCCTCAACAAAACATTAGCAATCCAAACCCAGTAACATATTAATAAGATTATGCACCATGTTCAGGTGTCACTGATGCAAAAAATGCAAGGTTAGGTTAACATGCATAAATCAGGTACTGGAATACACCATGTTAAAAGAATAAAGGACAAAACCTCATCATCATTTCAATAGATTCTGAAAAATCAATTGTCACAAATATCCTTTAATGATAAAAATGCTCAAAAAAGTGAGAATAAAAGGGAATTCCTCAATATGATAAAATACACAATTTAAAATCTACAAATAGTATCATACATAATGGTGAAAGTCTGAATGCATTCTCCTTAAGATCAGGAGTAAGGCAAGTATCTCTTCTAGGCATTTCTAGTGAACATTGCAATTGAGGTTGTATATGTGGAAAATAGGCAAGAAAAGAAAATTAAATGCTTCTATATTGGAAAAGAAGAATTAATTGTATCTATTTTTAAATATGACATTCTCTTATAAAGAATAATTCTAAAGAATCAATAAAAGTATTATTGGAAAAACTGAGTTCAATATATATATATATATTTATTCACATCTTCACTGTGTAAATTTCAATTGCATTTTTACACACTAACAATTAACAATCTGAAATTGAAATAAAGAAAAAATTCATTTACATTAATATCAAAATGAAAAAAAAATGAAATAAATCATAAGTAAATTTAACAAAACTACAAGATTTGTAACTAAAAACTGCCAAACACTATAGAAAGAATCTAGCATTATCTTGATAAATGGAAAGACACCCAATGTCCATGGATTAGAATTCTTAATGTTGTTAAGATAACAATACTCTGCAAATTTAATTAGAGTCATCACATATTCAATCCCCTTCATCAACATCTCAGATAGATTTTAAACACTCAACTCAATCTAAAACACTCAACTCAATCTAAAATTCTTGTCAAAATGAAAGGGCCCCAAAATTGCCTAAAGAACCATGACAATCAAGAGTAAAGTTGGAGGACTAATATTGTGCCATTTCAAAACATACCAAAATGCTAAGGATCAGGATATTGTGGTATTAGCATAAGCATAGACATACAAATCAATGAAATAGTGTTATTATATTAATAGATACTTGATTTTAGACAAGAGTTCCAACCCAATTCAATGAGAGAAAGAATCATTTTCTTATTCTGTTCTGGACAATAAGCAATCCTTTTTCCTAAAAATTTAATTAACACAAAAATCAACCCAAAGTGGATCATAACCTTCAATATATGAGCCATATCACAAAACAGTTTGAAGAAATCATAGGAATATATATTATTTATCTTGGCTTATCTAATGGCACAAAGGTAATTCATTAGAGAATGGGTAGACTTTTCAACAAATTCAAAAATTATATATTCTGCCATGCTGAGACCACTTCGTAATCTTCTTATTCCCTCAAAACTCAGTTTAAATGTTCTGCTAACAGTTCCCAGAGTCCTAAGAAAGAAGCCTGTTTTCCTTGTTTTTCTTTGTTTTGTGTGTGTGTTATGCCTTTTTCTTCTTGATTTCCTTTTTTATCTTTTGATTAATTTTTCTACTTAGTTCTTTATTTCTTTTCTTTCTTTCATCATTCCCTCTTCTACTGCTTTTCTTTCATTTCACATTCACTTGTTTGGTCCTCATTTTTTTCTTCTTCTTCCTCTCATCTCTCCAGGCTTGTATTTTATAATATTTTTTTCTTGTTTCATTTTTGAATTCCATCAGTTTATTCTTATTCCTTTTGTATTTTTAAGATCATTCACTTTTAGTACCTATTTTTTCCTGGCTGTTTTATATTTCCATTTTTATTTTTTTATTATTTCTATGTCTTTCATTTTATGCAGTCTTAATTTTTTTCAAGGGAACACAGACAACTACAAGGATATATAATAAATGTAACCAAGTGTCAAATAGGAATCTAACACATAACAAAACAAAATGAAACCTAAATAAAATTAGAAGCTTACCATATGATTAAGCCTATCAAGATATACATATGTCAAGACACCAACAAAAAATTAGAAGCCATACTAAGAAACAGTATGACAAGACCCAGTCTAATAAATAAACCAAAAAACAGGAGAAGATACAGAATATGGAACACCTAATCAAGTATGTGCAAAAAATATGAATCAATATAATCTAGTGAAGGAAGAGATAAAGGATAATTGTATCCTGGGGAGCTCTGCCACATTCTTTAATGGAACAGCAAGATCCCCTGAGTATAGGGGCAGTGATGAGTGAAGGAGGCTGGTCTATTGATGGGCCCTTGATATTGATGACTCTACTTATGGACCTTTACTTTTGAAATTGAAACTTAGACTAGTATTATAAAGTGCCTAATAGTTACCTCCTGAGAGCTTCCTTGTTGCTCAGATTAGGCCTCTCTCTAGCCAAAATGCAGCATATAAATACATTAACTTCCTGAGCATTGGACATGACTCCCAGGGGTGAGGCTCCCTGGTACTGAGGGATTACTATCAAGCACCAACTAACAAAGAAACTGGATGATGATAGACAATAACCATGCAAAGGAACAAAGACAGCCTGCAACTGAAAGTAAGCTAGTCTTAACCATCTGCCCATTGGGATTTAAGACCCTTATCAATTAAAAGTGGAATGGGCATCACCATCTTACAATCCTCAGGATTGAGGAATGCATGATGGACTAGAGTAGACTTACTGGTAATCTACTATAGACTTATTGTGATTCTAGCAATGGAAGGACTTATGTCATTGATGTGGAGGCAGTGGCCACTGTCGGTTCTGAGGGCAGGAAGAGGGAAAAACAGGTGTAATATGGGGGCATTTTTGGGACTTGGGATTTGTTCTGAATGAGATTGAAATGACAGATATTGGCCATTATATGTCTTGCCATAACTTTAAGAGTGTAAACTACAATGCAAAATATAATCCATGCTTAGTGGCAATACTCCAAAATATGTTTATGACTTGTAATAAATGAATCACACCAATGAAGAATGTTGTTAATGTGGAAACATGTGGGAGGAGTAGGGAGCTGGGCATATGGGAATCCCCTATATATTTTTTATGTAACATTTATATAATCTAAGTATTTCTTTTTAAAAATATATACATATTTAAAAACGGATAGTAGGAAGACACTAGGGGAACATACTAACAAAATCTTACAGATATATAATAAATAAAAATATGATGGTAATGAATGGCACAATGCAAGGAATCAAAAATATTCTGGAAGCACATAATAGCAGATTTGAACAGCTAGAGGAAATAATCAGTGATGCTGAAGAAAGTATCTCTAAAATCAGACAAATAGTGAAATAGAACAATTAAATGATAGAAAAATTTCAGCAGGGTCTCAGGGAATTTAATGACAACAGGAAGTGCACAAACATAATCATTATGGGCATCCCAGAGGGAGAAGAAAAGAAAAGAGAAGAGTAATGGGGCAGAATGAGTGTTGGAGGAAATAAAGGCTGAAAATTTCTCAACTCCTTTGAGGGATATGAATGTACATGTCCAGGAAGCTCACCACACAGCAAACATTTTTAGTCCTAAAAGGACTTCACTGAAACATACACTTATTAAATTTTCATATGCTCAATACAAAGAAGGAATACTGAAAGCAGCAAGGGAAAAGAAATCCGTCACATAAAAGGGGAGCGCCATATGAATAGGCACTGATTTCTCATCTGAAATCATGGAGGGACAAGGCAGTGGTATGACATAATTAAGGTGTGAAAAAAAGTGCCAGGCAAGAATTCTGTATCCAGAAATGACAGAAGGATGATAACTGTGGAGGGGAGGATCACTGGTGCAGGGTGTCAGTGATGGGGGAATGAATGGGGAGAAGTTCACTTTTGTCATGTCACTTAGGCATAAGAATATGTTCAAGTGTTTATGGGGTGTGATCTCAGCAGGATGAGACCCACAGAATAACTGTAATACTGAATTATCACCATGGGGAGTTCTGCTACATTCTGTAAACTGATGGCAAGAAATCCCCAAGCACAAGGGCAGTGTCTAGTGAAGGAAGACAGAACATTGCACCAGGCCCTTATTATTGATGACTGTAGTTATGAACCTTTCCTTTTGAATTTGAAACTCAGTCTATTGTTATATATTGCCTGAGTTACCTCCTGAATGCCTCTTTGTTCCTCAAATGAGGCCTTTCTCTAAGCCAAACTCAGCATATAAATACACTATGCTGTTCCCAGCATGGGCGATGAATCCCAGGGATGAGCCTGCCTAGCACTGAGGGATTATTACCAAGTGCCAACTAGCAATAAATCTGTTATAAAGACCTTGATCAAAAGGGGG
>JAQZBX010026451.1:0-28931 GCA_029593785.1 Cabassous unicinctus | reverse complement strand
AAAAAAACAAAAAACTCAACAAACATAGAAAAGGGGAACTACTTCACTCTGATAAAAGGAAATTATGTAAAGTGAACAGCTAATATCATATTTAATAGTGAAAGACTGAATACTTTGCAAATAAAGTCAGGAACAAAATGCAATATCTGTTCTCACCCCTAATACTCATTATTTTATTGGAAGTCCTAACCAGGCTGTTAGTCAAGAAGAAGAAAAAGGCATCTGAATTGGAAAGCAAGAACTAAAGTTATCTCTATGTACAGATGAAGTGATTTCATATATAGAAAATACTAAGGCATACCCACATACACAAAACAGTGAGAGGTAATAAGCAAGTTCAAAAATATTACAGGCTATAATATCAACATGCTAATATCAGCTGTGTTTCTTTATACTAGCAATGAACAACCTAAAAGTGAAATTAAGAAAACAATTCTATTTACAATACAATCCAAAAGAGTAAAATGGTTAGCTATAAAAATTTAATGAAGGAGATACAAGGTTTGTAAACAGAAAGCTGCAAAATATTGCTGACAAAAACTAAATACCAAATTGAATAACCAACTTGCATTCATGGATTGAAGAAAATGTAATTAAGTTGGCAATACTCCCCATACTGATTTCTAAATCCAGTGCAAGCTCTATCAAAATCCAAACTGCCACATCTGAAGAAATGGAAAAGCTAATCCTAAAATTCATAGGTAATTGCAAGTAATCTTGAATGCCGGAATAATCTGGCAAAAAAGAACAAATTTGGAGAACTCAATCCTCCTGAATTCAAAATTTACTACAGAGCTACAAGAATGAAAAAACTGTGATACTGGCATAAATACAGACAAAAATTGATGGAATAAGATTGAGATTTCAGAAATAAGCACATGTATATATGGTGAAGTGATTTTACATGGGTTCCAATAGGAAATAAATAATCTCCTCAAGAAATGGTACAGGGACAACTTGATACCCACTAACCAATGAAATATCTAGAACCCTATGTACCAGCATATACAAAAATTAACTCAAAATGGATCAATGACCTAAGTATAAGAGCTAAAACCATAAACCTCCTTGAAGAAAACACAGGATAAAACCTTGAGGACATGTCATTTGACAATGGATTATAAGATATGCCAAAAGCACAAGTAACAAAAGAAGGAGATAATATAAAAATATACTAATTCTACACAAACTCTTTTATAAAAAAAGGGAATAAGAGAGCCATTATGCAATTCATTGTATGAAGCCAGCATTGGCCAAATCATATAGTCAAATCTCAATAATGCAATTCAGAATGTACGTTGTTTCCATGGTGGATCAATGTTTTTTATTTACATACATTCCGAATTGCTTTTCAAAATACAATTTTGGCTTTTGTTGAAAAACCATATAAATGAAGTTTCTATACCATAAATACTGAGCTGTCAAAAACCACTTTTACTAGATTACAATGAAACATGATCAGTTTTTTCTTCAGAACACCACCTACCTCAATTGAGGAAAAGAGCTACTACACCTTCTATTTTGTCTAAAGAAAAAAAGTCATACCTAGAAATAAAAAGTAACAATTACTACTCTAAATTGCAACAAGATAGTACATTTTCAAAGTATTTCAGATGCATTATGTCATTTGAGCTCATCACGAATTTCTGAGATATTTTACCATGTTTTTTTTTAAAGCACAACTAATTCTGTACCTACAAAATACATAAACTATAGACCCAGACAGTTTATGTACATAAGGAGACTCACTTGCATAAGGAAATCACAGTCAAGTACTAAAATGCACCAAGTTAAAATTACATTGCATCAGTGGTCTTCACTGATAATAAATGATTTAAAACTGTCAGTAACATCTACTACTTCAAGAGCAAATTTGTCAAAAATGTGCTGATGGATACCAACTAAAAGAACAAATGTTAAATGCCACAGCATCCTTTCAAAAGACAATTGACAAAAGTACAAAATACAGACCAAGCTACAGATGTGCATCTTATACTAAAACTGGGAGTAGTTCAGTGTATTTTATAACTTAATCTTAAAACTTGTAATTAATATTTAACAACTAGAGAATTTTATCAATGTAACTTGAGACACAGAAAAAACAAATAAGAAAGAAAAAGACTCTAAATGTCATTTAAATTCCATGGCATGGAGACAAATTTCTATATAAATCAGTAGTATTGGAATATATTTAACTAAAGGGCATTTAGTTACAGATAAATGGCAAAAAGAAGAGAGACAACTATAACAGAAATGATGAGACATGTCATGTGGAACTGGCAATACAAGATGATAGTAAAATGACAGTAGAACCAACAAGCAAATGATATATTGGTTGTGATTCAGCCTTTACAACAACATAGTTCTTACATTTTCAAAACCCAAGAACAATGGCTTGTTGGTTATGAAATAACCTTAGTCTCAGGCTAAGTCATATTTGACCAATAAGTTTTACCTAAGTTTCAAGCATATATGGAAACATAACAGATGATAAAAACAACATCTACTTAGTAAAAACATTACTAAGTAACAACATTACTAGGGCAACCACAACACTGTTTTCTAACGTGCTTTATACTTATGAATATTACCTTTTCTGATGTAACATATTTGAAAAAAAATATTGTGGTAGTTTCTATACTTTGGTCAAATTTTGAATTGGAAAAATAAAATATAATTGTGAGTTCTAAATATTTGCCTGATTATTTGACAAACAAGAATGGCCTGTAGTTATTATTGAAAATAAAATTTCCAAACACCTTTGGGTAAAAAAATCACAATAAAGAAAAGGAAATGACAGACACTTATCTCCAAGGAACATATACACAAAAATATTTTTAAAATATTAGGAAATAAAATGTAGTTTAAAAAAACCAATAATGCACCATGTCCATCTGTAGTTTATCCCAAGAATAAAATGGTGATTTATCTTTCCAAAAGCACTCAATGCAATTCACTAAATTTACAGAATGCAGGAGAAGATACACCCGATCTTTCAAGAGAGGCATAGAAATATTTTATAAACTTAAACCAGAATTTATGGTTTAAAAAATAAGTTAGCAAATAAGAAATAGAAAGGAACTTGCTCAACATGACTGTTGCAAATTACTTAAGTTGGATTTTAAATTTGGGTCTGTATGAAGGTCAGGTGTGGCACAATGGGAAATTGATGTATAAGAAAAGATAGTGTGTTACTCACAGGTCCCAGAGACGGAGGGGGTGCTATGAGGGGTCAATAGGAGTGCACACACTTGGGGTGTCTCAACCAGTAGGTGGAGAGCACACAAGTATGGCATGAGGCATCCATTGGCTTGTGCTCTTTGTTGTGGTCCAAGGGTAGAGGTTAGTGAATTTCCTGTGGGAGGAAACCGTAGGTTTGTTTAAGCAAACATACAGGAAAGAGTGAAGGGACTGGGGATTTGAGGGTGGTGAGGATGATTAGCTTATCATTTTGGACCAGCTGTGGGTTTCAGGTTTTGAATGAGGGATGTGGATAATGGATAGTGTTTGGGGTGGTCATATATGCAGATTTCAACTCAGGAATGTCCATTGACAACATACTAATCCAGCATTATAACAGAGGTCTTGACTATTGCAAAAGGTAAGAGAAAGAAATAAAAGACACACCCTGGAAAGCAAGAAACAAAATATAAAAAATATATTTATTTGCAGATAGCAAAATTCTCTCAGGAGAAAATGTTCAGTTCCTTACAAAACAGTAAGGGACACAGTAAGTAAATTTAGAAAAGTCACAGGATACAAAACCAATGTAGTAAAATTAGTTGTATTTCTACAAGCAAAAAAAAAAATCAAAATGAATGTAAAATCAAATTGCTCATATACAATCTATTAGAAAATACAAAATATTATAGAAGCATTTTAAAAATATACTCAAGACTTGATTACGAAAATGAGAAAACAATTCTGAGAGAATTTAAAAGATGCACATAAATGGAGAGATATACCATGTTGATGGATTAGTGACCCATTATTTTTACTATATACATTTTATAGATTCAATGCAATTCCAATCAAATGCCATTAGAATTTTGGGGGAAAAATTACAGAGTTATTCTGAGAATTTTGAAGAAATTTAAAACAAATAGTGTGGTAAGCCCCTCCCAAAGGAACATTGGAATTACTGTACCTAATTTCAAGACTTCCTCTAAAGCTCCAGTAATAGGACTGTATGACATTGGCATAGAGAGAAAAATATAGATTTGTGGAACAAAAATTAAATGCCATAAATAGCCACAAATATATGGTAATTGTTACAAAAAATTCAAAGTAATTCAGTTGGAAAAGAATAGTCTTTGTCACAATTTTGGCTGGGTCAAAATTGTATATCCACAGGGGGGAAATGTACCTCAAATATTTCCTCTCATCATACACAAAAATTAAATCCTGGTCAGAGACCTTTATGTTAAGCAAAATCAATAAAAATTCTAGAGTAAATTTAGTGACGCTAAGTAGACCAATATATCTTAGATATTAAACAATAAGCATGAACCAAAAGAAGAAGATGAAAAGCAAACTTTGTTAAAATTTATAAACTTCTGATCATCAGATGACATTATTTTAAAAATGAAAACATAAAAATGCAGGCTACAGACTTCTAGAAAATTATATTTACAACATCTGAATGACAAAGGAAATATAGAGAGTAATAAGGTACCAAGAACAATATTTTTAAATTGTGAAGAGGCCTTGAACAGCAACTTCACAAATGAAGATCTAGAAATGGCCAATAAAAACATGAAAAACGTTACCTGGAAAGTATAAATCAAACCTACAATAATTTACCACTATAATGACCAAAAGGAAACAACTAAAAAGACTAAGTGACAAAGATATCGACCTACTAGTACTCTATTATTATACTTTAGATATCTCTCTACATTTTTATTGCTGCCTAATATTTTATAACCAACCCGTAGACATCAGAGCTAATTTTCAGCTGTAGCCTTCTGGGGTTTCTGGCTACATAAAAAGCCTTCTTGAATAATGTGAAAAACAACATTAGGAAACAAGTACTTTAAAGTACCTGCTATTATGTTTAGGTCCTTATTGCTCTACTTCTCAAGTAATCAATAGCAGGTTTCCAGAAAAGTTTTAGGTCTGGTAAGAAACAGAATCTCCTTCTATGACATGAGTCAACAGAGATACTGTATCAAAGATTCACATACTGGAATGATATCATCCTGCTATTCACA
The DNA here is from genome assembly GCA_029593785.1 of Cabassous unicinctus. Taxonomy (NCBI): domain Eukaryota; kingdom Metazoa; phylum Chordata; class Mammalia; order Cingulata; family Chlamyphoridae; genus Cabassous; species Cabassous unicinctus. The sequence continues at coordinate 23,718 of JAQZBX010026451.1, read as the reverse complement.
GGACATTCAGCCTTCTCAACAAAAGAATCACACAGAGAATGAGGACTCTCACTTGGTTAAGTTTCCAAGTGCAGGGAATACAATTCCCACTAATGAATGGGTATTTCTCAAATATGGTTCTCCAAAATACCTATTTCTAAGACAAAGTTTTTTCATCAAAGGAGATAATTTATTCCTGGGAGAACAAGCAGCTGCTACAAGATAATTTGTTCCTGAACCTTTATGGGAACATTTAAATATCTATTCAATGCAAGGAGAAAATGATTTGCTGCTGTTCACATCTCCAGAGCAAGATTCATCATGGGCAAAGCAACACATATAAATGTGTTTCCACCACAATTTCCACCTCTTGCCCTACAGGAACAGAGCTATCCATATACAGAAGATCATTTCTCCATATTATTTCAAGTGAGTCAATTTTAAATTCAAATCCAAGATTTATTGGGAAAAAGTTTTTCAGGTTTTAGACCAAAAGGAAATATTTAGATTCTTAGGAACACTTTCTTAACAAGAGTTGATTTGAATTAACTAAATAGTCTCTTCCAAGTGTGTGACATATTACATATTAAAAGTTATTATTCCTAGAGGAGGTGAGTTTGAAGATGGGATTTTTTGTGAATACCCCCAAACATCATTATGATCATCTATAAAGACTACTGATGTACTTTGTTCAATAGTGCTGACTCTTAGTAATTTTTGTTCTTTACCTATTTACAAATCATTTCTCAACATTTTCAAAATATAGTAATAAAGTATTTCATCCCCACCCCAATTACTTAAATTATAATAAATATCATTAAACTCATTCAACAGATGAAAACATTGAGGTTCATAGAAGGTAAGCAATTTCAATCTTTGTAACTGAGATCTCTGACATCTGTTATCATACTTTTATCATAAGATATTGTCCTTTAATAATGATAATTAATCATAAGGATGAAAACAATATTTAAATACACTTAGCACAGAAAAGACAGAAACATGAGTAAAAATAACATAATCAGCTGATTAGCTTTGTATAGATGTGAACATGGAGAACGCTTAGTGGGGTAAGTTACCTAGATAAGTTAGATAATCTGTGTCTCTTTGGCTTCTTTAACAATAAATTTAAGGATGATTTTCTTGAGATTTTTACATGGTTACGTGTTTCTCTGTATTATCGCTTAAATGTCAATTCTTTCTAACTCTTAGGTGCATACTCTTTCATAAATTGAATATATGAAAGCCCTATGTGCATCCCCAGCACTGTCTGGATGAGTTCACATATAATCTTTCAATCAATTCTAGTAACAAACTGAGTGGCAACTACTATTATCTTATTATATAGGAGTAAGATAGCAAGGCAGGTAGCTAAGGTAAAAGGAGTTGCAAAAGGAAGATCAGGATTATGTAGTCAATGTAATTTTAGAACCAAACACTTAATGATTGTGACATTTTGTAGAAGACTAAGCTCACAGAGAGGACTACAGATAGAAAAGTAGAGAGCAGGGCCTGAAGGAGAAGCCAAGATGAAGGGGTCCTACAATGAAAGAGTATCACGTTTTTTAATATTTGAGAGATCCAAGATGTCATTAAACAATAAATATATTCAAATTGTCATTAAACATGTACACACACATGCATATATATATACATATAGAAAACTACTTACAAAATATTATTAAAATAACAATTACAACAATATTTTAATAATAATATCAAAGAAGATTATTTACCAGCATTGTAGTTATAACAATATAGTGCATGGTTTAAGAAATAAGCTGAAAAAATAATGTTAAACAGAAAAATTTAAGACCTAGCCTTTGTTCTGCCTTTCATTGGTTGCTTGATTTTGGAAACGATACTTCACGTTTCTGTGATTACAATTCCTGATGTAAAATATGTATAAAAATAATAAAGGTAACCATCTCAAAGGTTTGTAGAGAGCATCATATAAGCCAAGTCAGCAAAACACTTAGAACACAAAGTGAACAGTAAGTTTCATTCTTATTATCATTGTTATTATAACCATTGCCATTAATACCAGGTACTCTTTCCTCGTGTGCTACATGGATGAGCAATAGCAACCACACTGGTTGTTAGAAGGATTAAATGAAATCACATGTGCAAAGCTCTTACTTCCATGCTATATACAGTAAGGAATTATTACATATATATGATGTATATATATATAATCAATGATAAATTTAATTATATTCAGACAAATAATACTATAAATGCTTTACAGAAGTTTTTTTTTTCACCCTTTCTTTCATTACCATCTGTTATTTGTTGTGTCAAATACTATAGTATCCTAACTAGTTTCTTTGTCTATGACTTACACTCTTTTTTCAAGCTCATCCCAGTATTCCTCCAAGACACATAAAAGGCTTTATAATAGCAAAGTCCCAATAATCTCCCATTCCCAGATTTCTCTATATCTTTTCACACATATTCTCAATATTTTCCATGGTTCTTAATTTCCTACAGATAAATAAAGGGTAAATTCCTCAACTTTGCATCCATGACCTTTACATCTATCTTTTACCTACCTTTCCAGAGTCATCTGCAAATATGTATACTAGCCACCACTTCTAAATTAAGTCATTAGTCATCAGTGAAAATAGATGATCCCCTGCCCTGTGTGTTTACAAGATTTCTTAATAACTATTCTCTTACCAGAATTTCACCTGAGAGGCAGTATCAGTAAATAATAAGAAGTCATAATTTTTATTTACAACATAAGGAAACTTCATAAGAACTGCCAAATTGATAGAATACTATATTAATTATATTGAGAAATTTAATATATTCAAGGTTGCATTAAAAAAATAGTTGTATTTTTGGGTAATGTAATTAAAAGCCAAATGCAATCCATGGAGAATAAAAACAATGTGACAGAATTCATTCTCCTCGGGCTTACCATCATTGCCAGTCTATTGTTGGGTTCCCCCATGTACTATTTCCTGGCTTATCTCTCCTTTATAGATGTCTGCTACTCCTCTGTCAATACCCCAAAACTGATCATGGATTCATTCCATGAAAAGAAGACCACACAATTCAATGGATGTATTACTCAAGTCTTTGGGGAACATTTCATTGCAGGTGTTGAAGCCATCCTGCTCACTGTGATGGCCTATGACCACTCTGTGGTCATTTGTAAACCCTTGCACTATACAACCATCATGAAGTGGCAGGTGTGTGGTCTGCTCATGGAACCATACAGATCCTCTTCATCATCCAATTCCCCTTCTGTGGCCCTAACATCATAGATCACTTCATGTGTGATCTGAACCCTTTGCTCACTCTTGCCTGCACTGACACCCACATTCTAGGGCTTTTTGTAGCTGCTAACAATGGTTTCATCTGCTTGTTAAACTTCCTCCTCTTGCTGGTCTCCTATGTGGTCATCCTGCACCCCTAAGAAACCACAGATTAGAGGGGAGTAGCAAAGTCTTGTCCACCTGTGTCTCCCACATCACAGTGGCTGTCTTATTCTTTGTGCCTTCCTTATTTGGGTACCTGAGACCTGCAGCTACGTTATCTATTGATAAAGCAATCACAGTATTCTACACTGTCATAACCCCCTGGTTAAATCCCTTAATTTATATCTTGAGAAATGACTAAATGAAAAGTGCTATAAGGAAACTGTGCAGTAGGAAAGTTATTTTAGCAAACAACTAAATATCTTTGGAGCCCAACAATATTTCAACTGAGGAAAGGACCAAAACAATATTGGGGATGATCTCCACAAGAAATGTTTATAAGAGAAAGAAAAATCTAATCACTAAAACTCATACTTTCTGCATTGATGGAAGCAAAATTAAATACAAGAAATGGGGAAAATCCCAACTAACACCATTTATGCATTTTTGGGAAATTCTCCCAAATGTGGCTAATCTTTTTGGCTTCATCCATGTGGATGGATTCATAGATTTTTCCTGTAATAAAAAATAAAATAATTTTAACAATATACTTATATCTAGAAAAAAAATCTTTACAGTAATCCAAAGAGGTAGACACTGCAATTATCCCCATTTTTACATGAGGAACCTAACAGAAAGGGACTATAACAAAACAGAAGCATTTTTTTACTGATTTCACAGCCATGCTCTTAACTGCTCTGAGAAAATTCCAGGCAATGATGATACAAATGTCAAACAGTTATAATAGCAACAATTTATTAAGCGAGATACTGTGCTAGGCACAATGAACATTATTTCATTCTCTGTGGAGATATATCTAATATTTTTCAATAATAACTGCTTATTTTCTATACCAGAATTCAATATCAGTTCATTGCCTGCAATATCATGGTAACTAACTGCAATTTTGGGCTATACAAACAATAGACTTTTAAACTCTGATTTTTAGATAATCAAGATTATATCATCTGGGCTTCAGAAACATCTTTTATTGCCCATGTAAATAATTTAAAATGTATAACTCAGAAGATAGACTCAAATAAAATACTATTTGGATGTCAAGAAAAATAGCTATTTGTGAAATATACAGTCATATTCTAACAATACTTGTCAAGTAGATACAATTATTTTTGCAAGGTAGCACAATGGGTGGTATATAATAAATGCATAATGAGTATATAAAAGCATAAGTCAGACACATAAATTAGATAAATATAAGCAAAAAATAAAACTGAATGCTAGTGAATTGTTTCTTTCTTTGATTCAGATTCTAAGAAAAATTTTAGCTAGAATTGTGGGAGAATCACAATATTATTTTCTCTTGCTTAAACTCAAGAATGAGAAAGAAATTAAAACAAATATTCCCAGTGTATAAGCACTGGCATTACCTTGGTATTCTCCCTGTCATCAGCATAATGTCTTTATATTATGAGTGTAGACTGTTTATACTATGTTTCTCTGTTAATCAGTTTGCTTTTTGGTAACACTTGATATTAAATGTTGTTTTGTAAAAATTATATGCCTGTCTACACCCAAATCCAGTTTAGGTGAGCATGTTTTATTGCTTCCTACTTTTCTTTCTTTCTTTCTTTTTTCCTTCATTGCACTTTTATTTGAATGTAATATTTGGGACAAAGTTCCAAAAGGGCCAATATTTCCCAATTTATCTGAGGTCATAATAGAACATCAAGAAAATAGTATTTGGGATTTCAGTCTCTCACCCTTACCATTAAGATTCACTATCTCCAATGATCAATATGTATTGAGCATTTACAGTGTACTAGGCATAACAGAGCATACAGAAAACATTGTTCCTCCTCTTGAGGAGCTTACATTTTAAAAGAAAATAATACACCTCTTTTAAAATGGTGTTTTTCTTTGGTGTTTTCTGCAAAGTACTGAGGAAATAGGCTGTAAGGTGAACTTTGGGTATACCTTAGCCCCATCTTTATTTAGAGAATAGAGGAACAGAAAGAATTTAAAGGCAAACAATAACAGACCATTTAAGATAGTAGGGCTTAAAGGGAAATAGATAAACACAATCTCAACTAAGAATAGATTTGCTGCAGTAAATAAGATGAGGGAAATAGTTTGTGGAATGCAAACAAAGGAAGTAGGGTAGTATCTTAGACATTGAGTGGAGCCAGAAACATCATGTGGCCTTTTTCCAAGTACATGGCCACCAAGTGGAATGGTTGATGATGAGACAAAGTCTAAAAAAAGAAAGGTAATCCTGTGCACCTGACAAATATAAAGAATAAAGGATCAATATCAAAGGTATGCTACAAGAGTATCAAGAAATTCTTAAAAACCAAAAGTAGAAGCACAAACTTACAGTTAATGCTACCCAACATAATGATGGGCCAATAACATTGTGGCTTGTGGATTCCTAAGTTAGAAAATGCCATATACCAAAAATTTTAATAGAACACATTACTTTTATCCAATGGACAGCCCCCCCCAATAGAGAATGATTTTTTTGTGTGTGGGGAAGGAGGGTGGGAAAGGAGAAAGGACATGGTTGGGAACAGTAGTTACAGGAGTAGTATTTCTGTCATTATGACAAACTTTGTATTTCAACTTGGTAAAAGCCCATTATCTGCCAAAAGACAACAAAGAATAAATTTCCAAAAATATACAATTTCTTTTAGAGAAGTTTCAGAACCAAAAAACTAATTTACATGAAAAGCTGTAGAGAAATTAGTTGAAAAGTCCATTCATAAAACTTTTATTCCACTTACATCAACTTAATACACATATTCCTTTTTTTAACAATTTATTGAAGTATATCATTCATACATGAACATACATAAACTATAAGTGCTCAGTAAACATCATGAACTTACAAAACAAACATACATAACATCATACAGGGATCTTTCTTTAATCATTAACAAACAAATAGTTTGAGCTCAAACAGAGCACAAGGTCCTGTGAAAATTTCTGGGATACATTAGTGAGTAAAGAGAGACTCTTGTCCTGACATACTGCAAATCTTCAGAGAGGATGTGATCCATTGGGAGACTCCAGAAGATGGCAGAAATTACAGCATGTGGGGTGCTATGAATGAAAGCAAATGGGAGAACCAGCAAAGTCCAGGATAGGGTCAGGAAAGGTCTCCTCAATGAAAGAAATAAAATTTGGGGGCCTGCAGGATGAAAAGTATTACACAGCTTTAATAGGGATAAGATTTGAAATATATTACAAACACCAATAGATCAAAAAAAAGTATTACATAACTAGAAAATGTTGACCTGTAGTTAACCATTCATTCAATAACTATTTGGACCCATATTTTGTGCAAAGTACTGTGTTGGGCACTACAAAGTTACAGTATGAATAACAAGACATAAACCTGGAGAGACATGAACATAGAAGATCAAAATGAGTCTTCTAGTTGGGTTAAAGATTGATGCCAAGGACAATGGGGGAAATACTGAAAGGTTTTTAAACCTGTGAGTGAAACTGAGATACTTCACTTGTAATATGTTAACTAGCTGACTTGCTTGAACAAGACTGAAATCAAGAGGGTAGTTAAGAAGTTACCCCAATGATTTAGATAAGAAATAATGAACTCTGTTTGTGCCAGTGTGGATGAAGACCATGATGGTCACTGTTGAGTCTAGCAAAAATCTCCTTCACCAGGTCAGGGCACAATGTCCCAGCTGTAAAAAGTAAATAATATCTTTACAGTATTACCATTGAATGTTACAGATTGAACTCTCCAATCAGAAGGCATAGACTCATATAGAATGTGAGCCATCTACATGCTGTCTACAAGAGACACACCTAAGATACAAAATATTCCATGAAAATAATAATTGAAAAAGATCTGGAAGAATGATACAAATATTGGACAAAATAAATGCCAACTGTGATAAAAGATGAGGAATGTCACTATGTAATAATAAAAGGAATAATTCTCCAAGAGGAAAGAACAATCATAAGTATTTATGAACCTAACCTGGGTGCCCCTAAATACATGAGACACAAATGGGCAAACCTGAAGGGAGAAATAGACATCTCAAAAATAACAGTTGGAGACTTCAATACTCCACACTCCACATTGGATAGAATATCTGGACATAGGTTCAAAAAAGGTAAGAGAGCTTGAGCGATATGCTAAATGAACTAGACCTAACAGATATCTTTTGAGCATTATATAAAAAACGAGCACGATATACATTCTTCCCAAGGGTGCAAGGATCCTTCTCAAGGATAGACCTTATGTTTGGTCACAAGACATGTCTCAATAAATTGTAAAAGATGAATTTATACAAAGCACTTTTTGTGATCATAATGTAAAAAAGCTAGAAATCAATAGGAGTTGGAAAAAATGGAAATTCAACATATGCAAAGATTAAACAACACATTCTTAAAAAATCAGTAGGAAAAATAAAAAAATGCTAGAGAAATCAGTAAATATCTCAAGATCAATGAATACAAGAGCACAACATCTCAAAATCTATGGGATACCACAAAGGCAGAGCTGAGAGGAAAATCTATAGCACTGAATACTTACATTAAAAGAAAAGAAAGAGCTAAAATAGAAGACCTAACTGCACACCTGGAGGAACTAGAAAAAGAACAGCAAACTAATCCCAAAATAAGCAGAAGGAAATAAATAACAAAGATTACAGGAGAAATAAATGCAAATGAGAACCACCGTCATCACAAAAAATATTAGAGAGAAAAAAACAAAACTAAAAGTTATTTCTTTGAGATCAACAAAATTAACAAATCCTTAGCTAGACTGACAAGGAAAAAAAAAGATGATGCAAATAAATATAATCAGAAATGAGAGGTGGGACATCATCACCACTGTCTCTGTCTGCAGAAATAAAAGTGATCATAAGAAGATACAACTATATGCCAACAAACTAGACAATGAAATCAAAATGGACAAATTCCTAAAAATGCGTGAACAACTTACACTAAGCTAGAAGAAATAGAAGACCTCAACAAATCAATAACAATTAATGAGATTGAAACATTATGGGAATTCTATACATGTTAATGTTTGTTTTGTAAGTTCACAACCTCTGTAATAAAAATATATTAAAAAACAAAAACAAAATAAATAAAACAGAATAACCAGAAAGATGGTGGCAGAGTAAAGATCTCCAAGGTTCAGCTCATTCTACAGGGCAGTTACTAATCACCCAGAGCTATCTAAAGCACCTGTTTGGGGGCTCTAGGAGACCAGAAGACCATACTGCACCATCCTTGAAAGAATTGAAAGAGGAAACAGATCATCTGCAGAAAACATTTGCGTAGAGCACTCCACGCCTTAGATGTTGGTGCCCCTACTCCACTGGTGGCACTAGCCACCTCAGGAGATATTCCATGGTTACAATTGGAAGCTCCATTTCCCAAAAGGGGAGGAGGAAGAGACTTTTGGGAACCAAATTCAGCTACTGATTAGTAAATTCAGCTGGCTAAAGTATAATCCTAAGAACAGCTAAAGTTTGAACCTGTCCAAGTCAGAAAGTGGCCAGTAGCTGCCATTTTAACTCTGTCCCCAGCATGAGGGGAAGTGGGTGGACTGAAACTGAAAATCACAGTGCTAGCAGGTGGTGTTAGATTGTAACTTACTGACCCTGAGCTCAACATACGTGTCCAAATGCAGAATACTCCATTCCAGCCCCTGCTCTTTTCACAACCTGGCTGAACCACAGAACATTCTCTCCCCCAACAATAAGGCAGTCCTCAGAAAATCATTCCCTACCATGAGAACAGCAAGCATGGTACTTTTCCACTTCATATCTTCGCGCTCCTTTCCAACCCCGCCCAACTCTGCCAGTTCAAAAGGTCCTCCCCAGCTCAGTCAGATGGGCTGAAGTCTCTCTTCAGAACCCTGCAATAGGGGGGACCTAATAAACTCTTGCCTGAATCTTGGTCTGTCTCCAAGCCTCTTTAACCTGTGATTTAACAGTAGGGACCAGCTTTTTTCCATCCAGATCAGATTGAAGTTCTAGCAAAGACCCAGCCACACCTCTGGCAGGAAGGGAGTTGGGGAACCTGCACCAGCTTCTCCATGAAACTACAGGCCATGCTGTGGAAGCCAGTGCTGATCCTACTCTAGCAGTGGAAGTCGTCTCAGGAGCTATTCTATGGCTGGAGTTGGAAGCTCCATTTCCCCAAAACTGGGGAGGAAGAGATGGTTGGCCACCAACTTCAGCTACTGATTAGTAAATTCAGCTGCTTAAAGTATAACCCTAAGAATAAAGTTTGAACTTGTCCAGGTCAGAAAGAGGCCAGTAGTAGCCATTTTCACTCCTCCCCCAGCATGAGCAGAAGCGGGGCTGATTGCAAATCACAGTGCTGGTTATGGGCTGGCTACTTTCCACCCAGATTGGACTGCAGCCCTTGTCTAGGCTTCAGTCAATCCTCTGGCAAGGAAGAAGCTGGTGGTATCTGCACCAGCCTTTCTAGGTAACTGCAGGTTCTTCAGCCCACACAAGCCGGTTTGTTAAGTACCTTCAATTCCATTTCCACCCCTCCAACTCCATAGGATAAGAGGGACCTAGGGTTTCTTCAGCCTCTCTTGGAAACTGCAGGTGCTTTCAGCCCACAGAGTCTGGATATTTGGGCACCTGTAGCTCCAACACTGTCCCCAAGTAAGGTAGACGGGGAACTGTGTTTCCTCAGCCTTTATGGGCCACAGCAGGCACTTTTGCCCTGCAAGGCTGGACTGGTGGGTTTTTGTGGCTCCACCCTCATCCCCCAATAGAATAGGAGGGGGCTGGGATATCTTCAGACTCTCCAGACAATAGCAGGTACTCTCAGTCTACAGGGACTGAACTGTTGGCTGCCTGTAGATCCACCCCCATGACCCAATAGCATAGGAGGGGGCTGTTGTTCCTTCAGCCTCTTTGAGTAATGGCAGGAACTTTCAGCCTACATGGACTGGACTGTTGGGCATTGGTATTTCCATTCCTACCCTTAAAGGGCATAAGGGACAGTACTTCCTCAGTCTCTCAGGGCAACTGCAGATGCATTCAACCAACATGAATTAGATTGTTTGGCCATCCAGGGGGTCCATCCCCAACTGTGGTAGGGATGGGGGCCCAGTGCTATGTCAGTCTACCTGGGCAACCATGGTCATTTTGGACCCACATGGCATAGATTGGTGCCCACACCTGCAGCTCTATCCCCACCCCTGGCAGGGGAGGAAGGGGCATGAAGCTTCATCAGTCTCTCCAGGCAACTATGGAAGGTCTTGGTCTTCATGACTTGAATTATTACACGTGGCTGTGGCTCTATCTCTACCCCTGGCAAAGGAGAAAGTTGGGAGAAAATCATTGGTCCCTGGGGCAATGCAGGCAGCTTGAGCCTCCACAGCTTACAGCCCCAACTACATCCTCAACTCCTACTACACAACCAGCAATGGAGAAATGGCAAGAAATCCCTAAACTAAAGAAAGAAACTGCTCCCAAAATAAATACATCTAGTAAGCCAGATGCCAAGACACCAACAAAAATAACTATTATCCATACCAAGAAACAAGAAGATATGGCCTGGTTAAAGGAACAAGATAAGCCTCCAGATGACATAAAGGTGTTGAGATAACTAATCATTGATGTTCAAACATATATCGTTAACAAATTAAATGAGATGGCTAAAGACATTAAGGATATTAAGAAGGCATTGTTTGAGCACAAAGAAGGATTTGAAAGCATATATAGAAAAATAGCAGATCTTATGGGAATGAAAGTTAAAATAAATGAAATTAAAAGTACACTGGAGTCATATAATGGCATATTTGAGGAGGCAGAAAAAAGGTTTGGTGAGCTTGAAGACATGTTCTCTGAAAGTTAACATACAAAAGAACAGATGAAAGAAAGAATGGAAAGAATCACACAAGCTCTCAGGGAAATAAATGACAGCAAGGGACATGCAAACATACATGTCATGGGTGTCCCAGAAGAAGAAGAGAAGGGAAAAGGACAGAAGGAATATTTGAAGAAATAATGGTAGAAAATTTCCCAAACGTATTGAAGGACGCAAATATCTGTGTCCAAGAAGCTCAATGTACTCCCATCCAAATAAATTCAAATAGACCAACTTCAAGACACATAAAAATCAGAATGTCAAATGCCGAAGATAAAGAGAGAATTCTGAGAGCGGCAAGAGAAAAGCAATGCATAACATATAAGGGGTACCCAAGAAGATTAATTGCTGATTTCTCATCAGAAACTATGGAGACAAGTAGGCAGTGATATGATATATTTAAGATATTGCAAGAGAAAAACTTCCAGGCAAGAACCTTATATTCATCATGATTGTCTTTCAAAAATGAGGGTGTTTAGAATATTCAGAGATAAACCAAAAATATGAGAGTTTATAGCAAAGAGACTGGCTTTGCATGAAATATTAAAGGGTGTGTTACAGTCTGAAAAGATGAGAGAGAGTCTTGGAAGAGAGTCTAGAAATGAAGATTATATCAGTAAAAGTAACTAAAAGTTTCAAAAACATGGTGAAAATAAAATATGACAGATAAAATCCAAAGTCAAAATGGGTGAAATAAGAACTGCCTTTACAGTCATAACATTGAATGTTAATGGATTAAACTTCCCAATCAAAAGACACCGACTGGCAGGATGGATAAGCAAATATGAGCCACCTATATGCTGTCTTCAAGAGACTCACATTTGAAGCAAGGATACCAATAGATTGAAAGTGAAAGGCTGGAAAAAGATATTCTAAGCATGCAGTAACAACAACAACAAAAGCCAGAGAAGCTATATTTATACCTATATAAGACGAAATAGACTTTAAAAGACAATATTTATGTGCAATCTGAGGAAGAAGTCAGGGAAAATTTCTCTTTACAAAAGCAACTAAAAAAATCAAATATTTAGGAATAAATTTAACCAAGGATGTAAAGCACATGTATTCAGATTGTAGTTACAATGCATTGTTAAAAGAAATCATAAAAGACCTAAATAACTGGATGAACATTCCATGCTTATGGATTGGAAGATTAAATATCATTAAGATGTCAATTCTACACAAATTGATATACAGATTCAGTGCAATCCCAATAAAATTTTCACCAGTTTTTTTTATAAACAAATGGAAAACACAATTTTCAAATTTATTTGGAAAGGTAAGGGGTCCCAAATAGTCAGAAACATCTTAGAAAGGAAAAGTAAAGTTGGAGGACTCTCACTTCTGGACATTAAATCTTATTATTTAGCTACAGTGGGGAAAACAGCATGGTACTCGAATAAATATAGATGCATAGACAAATGGAACCAAATTGATGGTTCAGAAACAGACCCTCACATCTATGGTCAAGTGATTTTTGACAAGCCTGTCAGACTCACCCAGCTCAGGCAGAACAGTTCATTCAACAAATGATGACTGGGAGAACTGGATATCCATAGCCAAAAGAAGGAAAGAAGATCTCTTTCTCACATCTTATGCAAAATTTAACTCAAAATGGATCAAAGACCTAAATGTAAAAGCAAGAACCATAAACCTTCTAGAAGAAAATGTAGGAAAACATCTTCAAGACTTGGTGGTAGATGGTGGATTCTTAAAGGAGATAAGATGAGAACTGAGGACTACTGATGCTTAATGTATGTAGAAGTTTTAATTAACTTCACAGTAAAAGTGTGGAAATGTATAGAGCTGATGGTAGCACATTATAGTGGTAACACATTATAGTGGTTTATAAATGGGAATGTGGCTGGAAAAGATAGTCTAGGGGTGTAAATGTCATTTGAAAGAAAGCTAGAGAATAATCTAGGGAATGAATAACACAGTAAACCCAGAGATAGATGAGAACTGTGGTTAATGGTACAGATGCAAGAGTGTCTTTCTGTGAGCTAGAACAGATGTACATCACTATTGCAGGGTGGTGGGAATGTGTAGAAGCATGGGAAATATACAAAAGGAGTAACCTATGTAATGTGGTTAACAGCAATTGTGTAATATTCATGCATCTAGGCCAAAGATGTACTGTGTTGATAAAGGTGGAGTATGGAAATAGTATGCCAAATGTATTCTATGGCCCATGGTTGGTGGTAATAGTCTGATGATATTATCTCAAAATCTGTAACAAATGTTTCACCATGGTGTGGTGTGTTGATGAATGGGTGTTGTATGGGAATTCTAAACATGTGCATGATTGTTTTGTAAGTTCACAACTTATGTAATAAAAATATATTTTAAAAATAAAAATAGGGTGGGTTGGAGGAAAAATACACCAAATATAAGATATGGTTTATAGTTAGTAGTAAGATTTTGACAACATTCTTTCATAATTTGTAACATACATCTTACAAGAATGCAAGGTGTTAGAGGTGGGTTGATGTATGGAAACCTGTATGATGTTATGCGTGTTTGTTTTATAACTACACTCTTACTATACACTTCTTATGTTCATGTACGAATGATATACTTCAAAAAAATAAAAAATTAAAAACTTTTAAAAAAATATGGTGGGTTGGGGGGAAAATACACCAAATGTAAGATATGATTATATCTTATATAGTTAATAAGTAATATTAACTATTACTATAGTTAATAGTAATATTTTGACAATGCTCTTGCATAGTTTTAACAAATGTTTCACAGCAATGCAAGGTGTCGGTGGAGGGGAGATACATGGGACCCCTGTATGATGTTAAGTATGTTTATTTTGTAAATGCATAACTTTTACTATACACTTATTGTTTATGTATATTTCTTTATGAATGATATACTTCAATAAAAGATATATATTAATTAAAAAACACTCATAAATGAAAAGAGCAGAACCAGATGGCTTCACAGGGGAAATCTACCAAACATTCAATGAAGATTTAAAATCAATCTTGCTCAAACTCTTCCAAAAAATTGAGCAGGAGGGAATGCCAACAAACTCATTCTATGAAGCCAATATCATGATAACAACAAAGCCAAAAAAAGATACTTTGAAACAAGAAAATTATAGACCAATTTCTCTAATGAATGTAGCTGTAAAAATCCTCACAAAATACTTGCTGTCTGAATCCAAAAATGCACTGAAAGAATTCGACTTCACAATCAAGGCGGATTTATCCCAGGTATACAAGTGTGGTTCAAAACACAAAAAAACAATGTCATACACCACATTTATAAAATGAAGAAGTAAATTAACGTGATCATCTCAATTGATGCAGAAAAGGCATTTGACAAAAGACAGCATTATTTACAAAAACACCCTGAAAGACAGGAATAGAAGGAAACTTTCTCTACTTGGTAAAGTGCAAATAAGAAAACCCACAGCCAACAATGTACTCATTGGTGAAAGACTGAAAGCTTTCCTGCTGAGATTGGGAAAAAGACCGGAATTTTTAAAGTTTAAATTGGGATAAATTTACTTTGTATTTTTTCTGAAAATATCAAAATGTCTGTGGATCATTTGATAGATCATTGAGGACCACTCATGTTTCCCTGAATCACATTAGGAAATTCTGGTCCCTTCTCCCTTCTCACTTTAAGCACACTTCCAAGGTCATACTTAGTTCTTCTATGGCTTAAATACCATCTACATGCTCAAGAATCCTACATTTCTTCCACCCAGTTCTTGTTTCTGAGGATCAGATCCACATAGTCAATGTGTTGTACATTGTTACTTGGATATTTTCCATGACATCTCAATCAATATATTCCAAACAACACTCATCTTCCTTTTGTTCCATCTTGCTTTCATATCTCCATTCAATCATCTAAGCCAGAACTTGGTTTCATTCACTTCCTTTCTCTTTCTATTCTTCATCATCATTGTTTAGATTATAACTCCTGAATATAAATTGAATCCTTTTATATATGTCCATTACACCTCTGATTCCTTAGATGCAAAATCTAACATGGAAATTTTTATTAAATTGATTTATAGAGAAGGGATGAGAGACACAGGCAATATGAGAGAGAGAGGCAAGGAGTCCAGTTTTTTGTACCCCTATGCCAGTCAGTCATTGTGTCTCGGTGGGCCATGGGAGAGTGGCAGCATCCCTCAAGTGAGGCAGCTTTCATTTCATCTGGTCCACACATACAGAGAAGTATGGAGCTTTGTGATAGTTGTAGCCCAGAATGAAAGTGGCTGGGACGTTGTGGCCCAGGCCTGGTGACTGAATCCCCACAGGCACCAACAGAGTTCAGGTTTCATTCTCATACTAAATCAATATGATAACCTCTGAACTGCTCTCCTGGTTCCAGTCTGGTTCCCCCACAATAATTAGAGTTATTCTAAGTTTCAAGTCTCACTGTATCATGTACTAGTTTAGCAGTTCCCCCATTGTCCTTAGCATCAAACCTTAATAAGACTATAAGACTGCTTCTGTCCTTCCCTGTTTATATCATTCCTGCTTTGTTACTTTCTTTTTATATTCTACCCTCTCATTGCCCAGCACAGTGAATGACACACAATGGGAATTCAATAAATAATTGTTGAAAGTATACATGTATTCGTACCCATAGTTATACTGAATTTTTTGTTTTGTACTTATAGCATACTCAATTTGACCTCTTGGCCTTTGCTATATATTCCATCTCCTAAAAAACTCTCACCACAACCTCATGCCTATTCACATTGTGGAAAGCTTTTCACTCTTTAAGTCTCATGTTTTTTGTCTATTATCTGCAGCACCTTTCCTGATTCTTTCCTGGTTTTTGCTGGGTATCCTTCCCATGTGTTTTCATAGCCCCCGAGCTGTTTTAATTTTAATTTCTGCCCCACACAACAGAATTCCCAATGATAATAAGCTGCCGCAACCTCTGTAGTGAGGCAGGACCTGGGTGTGTTTTTATTCTCCACTGCCACAACTGTCACATTACTTGGGATGAAAAATATTATTAGTTAATGAATTGATGAAGGGGAAATGAATTAATGGGATATAAGCATGATAAAATTTACTCATGCATAGACAGAGCCATACACTTTTCAAAACAGCATTTAATAACTAAATGTTAACAAAAGGTACATTGACAAAAAGAAAAACATAACATAACCAGACCACATTCATAAGATAATGAAAAGTTGCTGACAGCTGGGATTATATCAAGGTAAATTATTTTCTCATATGCTCAGAATCTTTGTATCAATATCTTTCTTTCTTCCAAGTTTAAGTAGGAATTTAAAAAATGGAATAAAATTGCAATCGCCCCCTGAGATGTAGCTTAAAGTCTCCTTAGAGTTTGAGTCAGATAAAGGTAGGAAACAATTCCCCAGGATTTCATACTATTTTTATGCTCTATATTTTATTCAATTTATTCCTATTGTATACATTCATCCAGGAGTTATTGTGTACTACCCATTGTGCTACCTTGCAAAAGTAATTGCCTCTAGCTGACAAATATTGTATAGCATATGACTGCAAATTTAACAAATAGAAATTTCTGCCTAACATTCATTTATTACTTTATTTAAGTCATTATAGTTTCTTTTAGCTTATATAATAAGATGGATTAAATAAATGAACAATAAAATTGGTTCTGAATCACACAAAAAAATTTGGAAACATGGTATAACCTTCATTACCTATCATCAGAGATTAAATGCCATTGTTTTATAGCTCTGAATTACAGTTAGTTACAATGATGATACAGGCAATGAATTACCATGAAGTCTGATATATAAAATATGCATTTATTAAAGAAAAATTATTAGATTTATGTCTATGAAAATGAAATATTTATGATAAGCCCTGCAGAGTCACTGGCTCAATAAATTGTTGCTATTATAATTACTTGACCTTTGTTTCCTCATTGCCTGGCAGTGTCTCAGAGTAGTTGAGCATAGCTGTGAAATCAATCAAAACAGGGTTCCTGACTCTTCAATATATCTGTGATTTTTGTTTTGTTTGTTTTTACCTTCCCCTTTCTGTTTCCTCACTTCTTAAATGGGTATATTAGCAATGCCTACCCCTTATTAGTTCTCTTAGTTTTTATTAGAGGAAAAGTCTCTATATGGATTAAGGCAATAAAGCTAAGACCAATTGGACAGAATTTTCCAAATACACAAAAAGTGTACTTGTTAGTTTTCTTTCCATGTCTTGCAATCATCTCTGCTCCCTTTAGTGCAGATTCCATGAATTGTAGTGATTAGTTTTTCTTTCTCCATTAAGTAATCTGTGTTGAGATCATCCCAAATATACTTTTGACACTTACCTTAGTTGAAATGTGGTAGGGCTCCATACATATTTATTCGTAACCTGAGAGATTTCTTACTGCAAAGTTTCCTTACAGCATTTTTCATCTGATCATTTCTTAAGGTATAAATTAAAGGGTTTAACATGGGAGTTATGTTAGTGTAGAATACAGCAACTGCTTTTTCAATGGTAAAGCAGTTTCAGGTTTCATAGACACAAATATGAAAGGTACAAAGAATAAGATGACCACTGTGATGTGGGAGACAAAGGTGAACAGGGCTTTGAGCCTCCCTTCCAAACTGTCGTTTCATAAGGAGGACTGTTTGACCATATAAGAGAACAGCAGGAGGAGGAAGTTTAAAAGGCAAATGAACCCACTGTTAGCAGCTACAGAAAGCCCTGGAGTATGGGTATCAGAGCAGGCAAGAGAGAGCAAAGTGTTCAGATCACACATAGGGCCACATAAGGGTAATCGGATCATGAAGAGGATCTGTATGGTTGTGAAAAGTAAAGCCCCCACCCATGCCACTCCCACTAGCAGACCATACATTCGCTAGTTCTTGATGGTTGTATAGTGCAAAGGCTTACAAATGGCCACACAGTGATCACAGGCCATCATTGTAAGCAGGGTAATCTCAGACCCTCCAAAGAAATGTTCCCCAAAAACTTGAGTCATACATCCATTGAATGGTATGGACTTCTTTTCATGGCGTGAATCTACGATCAGTTTTGAACTATTGACGGAGGAGAAGCAGGCATCTAGAAAAAAAGTTAGGCCAAGAAATAGTACATGGGGGAACCCAATAATGGACTGGCAATGATGGTGACCACAATGAGCACATTTCCTACCACAGTGATGATGTAGATGACAAAAACAGCACAAATATGATTTTTTGCAAGTCTTGATTCCCCGTAAGCCCGATAAGAACAAACTCTGTCATGTTTCTATTATCCATGAATTTCATGTGGCTCTTAATTATGTTATCTGAAAATATGATCATTTTTATTAATGCAAACTTGAATTTATTAAACTTTCCCATTGTAAGAAACAAGCATCTCAATTCTATTGATTTATTCATTACTATGTGACTTTGAGATAGAAACAAAGGCTATGAATTCTTAGGATTCACTAAAACTTCCTCCCAGGTGAAATTCTGTAAAGCTCATAGATATGATGAATTTTAAACATACAGGGCAGGAGATCATCTGTGCTTACTGAAGATTAACAGCTTAATTTGGAAGTAGTGGCTAGTATACATATTTTCAGATAACATGGGAAAGGTAGATAGAAGATTTGTGTAAAGGTCATGGATGTAAGGCTAAGGAATTTACCCTGTATTGTATCAGAAATGGAGATTTCTTGAAGATAATGAGAAAATGAGCAAAAGGATAAAGAGGAAGCTGGGGAAATGGGATTATTGGGAAATTGCTAAGTCTTGAAGAAAGCATGAGCTGGAGTTCAGAAAGTAGGTGGCAGCCAGAGGCAGAGAAGCTAGCTAGGAGACTATTTATAATAATCAATTCATGAATAACTGGATTTGGTGATGTTAGTGAAAGAAACGATAAAAATTCTACTGTAAAGCATTTACAACATTTACTGTCTGAATACAGTTAACTTATCCATGGCTAATAATATATACCCATTAATGATTCCTTGCTATGTATACAGCAAATACACAAATACTCTGCACATGTGATTTCATTTAATCCTTATAACAAATTATGTGATTGGTATTGCATACCCATGTGTAGATGAGGAAACAATCTCAGATATTAATGACAATAGTTATAGTAATGACAATATTAGCAAAAATATAATGTCCACTTTGTGTTCTAAGTGCTTTGCAGACATTGGTTTATTCACTACAAACCTTTGAGATGGCTACTTTTAATATTTTTATATATATTTTACACATCTGGAATTGGAAGCAACATCCTGCGTAAGATAAAGCAGGTAGTAAAAAGCAGAGACAGGGTTAGGACTTAGGTTACTCTGTTTACTTTTTTCCTTCCCATTTCTTAAACTATACCCTATATTATTATTTTAAAAAATAGTGCTGAAATAGCAGTTTCCTGATATTACCATAATAATTATTTTTATTTTATTACTCTTTCATGGTAGCTAATAAAACATATATAATGACATCCTGGATCACTTAAATATTACAAAATGTCGTACTGCTTTTATTGAAAGATCCCCTCATCTTGGCCTCTCTCTTGTTCCCTAATCTCCTCTCCCTTATCCCTATCCATCTCCCTGGTTTTTCTTTTGAGTCTTCTGCAAAATGCTGAAAATTTCACAGTCAGTGCCTGTATTGGTTTTAGCTTCAGAAAGTTCTAACATCATGTGGGATTCCTATGCTCATCTCTATTTTTCCTGTACATGGGATAAACATTTTTGTGTCTTCCCATATTTCATAATTTTCTAATGAAAACTGGATATTTTGAATATTATAATGTTGTTTCTCTGGAAACAGACTTTCTCCTCTCTGCAGGGCTTACTGTTGCTGCTTGTGGGTGTAGTTGTTTTTTATTGACCTTTTAAAATTTTTAACATAGACTCAATTCTTAGTTGTATGTGGTCCCTGACATCTTTATTCATTAGCTTTGTGGTTTGCTAGTGATTTGACAATGATTTGATTAAATGCTTGTAGCAAAAAAAGTATGGTTCCATTCCATGTTGTGTGTTAAGACACTCCTTGAATGCTTAGTCAGACTCTTTAAAATTTTGCATATACTTCACTTCCTGATTGTTAAGAGTCTAAACATCAGGCAATGATAAAAGTTTAAAGTCTTCTCAGGCTCTTTCTCAGCATGTACTATCTCAGAAGTTGCATGTGGACTTCTAGAGTACCTGTTATACAGGAAGCATTTCAAATACTTTATTTCCCAATGTATATCCTTCCATATCCTCTTATATATAAGATTTTTAAGTCTTTCTTACTTTCTCCAGCTGTCATTGTTTTAGGCAACTGCAGTCACTATATTTCTTTAAGAAAGCTAACCGGCAATTGCTTCCAGGTTTGAGACATTTCCAGGACATTATTAATGAAGGCAGTCACCAGTGTCAATTCCTCAGATAGTCATCAGACAAGTCAAGACACATACCCACAGTTTTTAAAGATAATGGTGCATTTGTTTCCAGGACACTAGGAAGGTAGGCCACCAATCCGCATGGTTGCTGTTGATATGGGAGTGAGAACTGATTTCTGTGTATGTTAAAATTCCACAGTTTTCTGAATATATTTTATGAGCTTCCTTCATCATTAAGATATTTTTTGGCTATGATATATTCTTTCTTCAATATTTTTTATTAGAGTAGTTGTAAGTTTACAGAAAAATCATGCAGACATGCAAAATCCTAAATCCCCACAATTATTAAAACTTTGCATAAGTGTAGCACCTTTGTTATAATTGGTGAAAGAATATTGTTATAACTATGCCATTAATTATTGTCCACAGTTTACCTGGGGTTGCACTTTTTGTGTTGTAAAGTCTTATGATTTTTTTAAAATTATATTCAGGTTTACATATAAAACTTAAAATTTCCCCTTTTAATCACATTCATATACATAATTCAGTTTTTTTTAAAAATATTGGAATATGTTTATTTCACCCTACTTTTAAGAAAAACTTTCTATTTTGAAACAATATTAGATTACAGAAGAAATAGTACACATATCAAAGGTCATACAGCAGCCCCATATTCCCTTCAACCAGCATCCTCTAATGTTAACAGCTCATATAAACATGGTATATTTGTAAAAAGTGAGAACTCAAACTTTTTACATCATTACAGTACTATGTACTAAAATACAGACTTACTCAGTTTTCACCAATATTTTCCAAAAAAGTCCTTTTTGTGTTTCAATCATCCAGTCCAGAATGTGGTGTTGCATTTAATCATCATGTCTTTTTAGTTTCTACTCTCTGACAATTTCTCAGCCTTTCATTTTCTTTCATGTCTTGGACAGAATTGATGAGTACTAGTGATCAGTAATTTTGTCCTCAATTTGGGTTTGTCTCATTGCTTTGCATTATGAGACTAGCTTATGGATTTTGGGGAACAGTGCAACAGAGGTGAGATGTCCTTCTCTAGAGGAACATAATTGAGTTTTTTTAATTAAATTCACAGTGTAGTGCTATAATCACTACCATCCATAATCAAAACTTTCCCATCAACAAAAAGGAAATTCTGTACCAATTAAGCATTAATTCACTGTTCCCTATAACTACCACAGTACTTGGAAACTGTATTCTAGCTTCAGAGCCTATGAAATTGCTTATTCTATTAATTTCACATCAATGATCAATATTTGCCTTTAAATGGCTGCCTTACTTCATGAAATATGATGACTTCAATATCCATTTATATTGTTGCAGATATTCATTCCTTGTCTATGAGTAAATAGTATTTTTTTTATTTTGAAAACTCTATTTTATTGATACATATTAATAAAGTATGCAATTCATCCAAAGTATATAATCAATGGTATGCGATATAATCACATAGTTGTGGATTCATCACTTTAAGCATTATTAGAGCATTTTCATTGTTTCAATAATAATATTAATAAACAAAAAACAGACAAACAAGAAAAACTAGAAAATTCTTCACCTGTCAATCTCTCACTGTTTCCCCTGCTGTACAAAGCTGCTGTTTCTGTCTATTCTTGCACAATTATTTATTTATTTATTTATTTAGAAAATTAATTATTTATTTATTAAAAAATAAAAATTAAATTAAAAGATTGGAATATTTTAAAAGAATGAAAAATACTTAACATTTTTTTGACATTTTGCCTTTCATCACTATAATTTCTGGTGTCCTGTATCTACAGTGACATTTTCTTCCATTTATTCCCCCATATCTTACTTTTTTTCATTTTCTTTTCAAAAAAAATTTAGGTCACAGTAAAGTGACATACAGAATACAGGGTACTCCCATATACCCAATATCCTCTCCTTTTTCTCCTTCCCTTATTAATATCTTTTCATATACGGAATGTACCTTTGTTACAACTGCTATACAAATAGTGAAACATAGCTGCTAACCATGGTCAATGGTTTACATTATGGATTAAATTTTAGACTGTACACTTTTATAAATTTTAATGATATTTAACATGGTCTGTGTTCATCATTGTAAGATCATGTGGAACACTTCCATTGTCCACTAAATACCCCTCTTTCTATTCCTCCCTTTCCCTCCCTTCAGGGTCCATGTTAACCCCCCAGCTTCACTCCTTAGATGACAAGATTCATAGTTACTTGCAACAACACTGAGGTCTTGACAACACAGGTTTGTCCTTTCTTATTAGGTACTGCCCATTCTCTCAAGAGACTCACACTCCTCTGTCTGTGAACATAGTGGTCCTCCCTAGGATGGGAGTCCAACTCCTTCCCACTCATTATGTGGGTCTCCACCCACTGGTACAACACATTATGACAAAATGATTACTCTAATACTCCCTAGAAGTCTGCTCTGGGTGCACCCGGTCCTGATTTCTCCCCCAATCCAATACCCTAAACCAGTAACCCTTCCTTGCCATATTGTCTTAAGAGCATTCCCAACTTTGTACTTTCAACTACATACCCACCAATCCCCAGTGTTCACCTGGTCCCTCTCACAACCCTCCCCCCAGTTCCCTGGATCTTCTAACGCACGCTTCTCAATCTACTCACCTATAAAACCTGCACTGCCCAACCAAATAATATCACTATCTTCCTGTCATATCCCTTCAATGTGCAACTACACACTTTCAAATTATCATAGATTACATCCCAATGGGCATTGGCTCACAACCTTCTTCTCTCTGTTCCCTGGAATCCTGTATTTCAGACAGTAGCTTTCTGAGTCTGCTCAATTTGCTTAATTCATATCAGTGAGGTCATATAATATTTGTCCTGCAATGCGTGACTTTCTTCACTCAACATAAGGCCCTCAAGATTCATCTATGTTATTCTGTGTATGAACACTGTATTCCTTCTTACAGCTGAGGACTATTCCATTGTGTGTATGTACCACATTTTGTTTATCCATTCATCTGTTGATAGGCATTTGGATTTATTTTAACTTTGGCAATAGTGAATAATGCCACTATGAACATTGGTGTGCATATATCTGTTCAAGAAGAAAGAGCAAAATGGAAAACCTAACTTTCAATTCTTCTGGTTATATACCCAGCAGT
>JAQZBX010026450.1:16003-29038 GCA_029593785.1 Cabassous unicinctus | reverse complement strand
AAAACATGCCATAATGAGAAACATGCCACTGTCCAATGAACAAACTAAAACCATGAAGAGGTGCACAGCATTGAAGCACTAATCAAAGCTGTCCAAACAAATATAATATACCAACTTAATGAAGTGAAGGAAGGGATAAAGGATATTAAGATGACACTGGCAGAATATATTGAATAAATTGAAAACATATAGAAAAAGATAACTGATATGATGCTGATGAATGGCACAATCCAAGAAATCAAAAATACACTGAAAGCACAAAAGAGCAGATTTGAACAGGCAGAGGAAATATATAGCAATGTGGAATACAGTACATCTGAAATTAAACAGATAGTAGAAGAGATAGATAAAATGAAAATAAAATACAGCAGGGACTTAAGGATTTTAATTAGAACACAAAACACACAAACATATGCATTATAGGCATCCTAGAGAGAGAAGGGAAGGGAAAGGGGACAGAAAGAGTGTTGGAGGAAATAATGACTGAAAACTTCCCAACCCTATTGAGGGAGAAGGATGTACATGTCCAGAAAGTGCAGTGCACCCCAAACACTATAAATCAAATCAGGCCTACTATAAGACATATGCTTTTCAAAATGTCTTATGGTCAAGACAAAGAGAAAATACTGAAAGCAGCAAGAGAAAAGAGAACCATCACATACAAAGAAAGCTCAAAAAGATTAAGTGCTGATTTCTCAGCTGAAACCATGGATTCAAGAAGGCAGTGGTATGATAAAGTTAAGGTACCAAAAGAAAAAAATGTCCTGCCAAAACTTCTCTATCCAGCAAAGCTGGCATTTAAAAATGATGGAGACTTCAACATATTCACAGATAAACAGAAATTAATAGAGCAAGCCAATAAGAAACATGCCCTTCCAGAATTACTAAAGGGAGTTCTGCAAGTGTAAAGGAAAAAACAGGAGAGAAAGAGTTGGAAGAGAGTGTAAGAACAACTAAAAAGACAAAAAGAGAAATAAAAACAACATATAACATACATAAACCCAAACAAAATAAGTAACTCCTTGAGGGTAATAGCACAGAATGTTAATGGAATAAACTTATCAGTCAAGCGACACAGATTCACAGAATGGATGAGGAAAAATAACTCATCTATATGTTGTCTAAAAGAAACCCACTTTAGACCCAGGGACACAGGGAGGCTGAAAGTCAATGGCTGGATAATAATCTTACAAGCAAAGAATAATCAAAAAACAGTGGAAGTAGCTATACTAATATCAGACAATATAGAATTTAAATGCAAAACAATTGTAAGAGAAAAAGTCAGACACTATAGATTAGTAAAAGGGGTAATATTTCAAGAAGAAAGAACACTCATAAACATTTATGCACCTATTCAAGGGGTCTCAAAATACATGAGGCAAACACTGGAAAAACTAAGTGGAGAAATAGATGTCTCTACAATTATACTGGGGGACATTAATACACCATTATCACCATTAGACAGAACATATCAACAGAAAATCAATTAAAAAACAAAGACGTTGAACAATACATTAGAAGATCTGGACCTAATAGACATATGCATAACACTACACCCAAATACAGCAGTATATAATTTTTTCTCGAATGCACACAGATCATTCTCCAAGATAGACCACATACTAGGCCATAGAAAAATGCTCAATGAATTCATAAATATGGAAATTATTCAAAGTAATGATTCTGACCACAATGGAATGAAGCTGGAAGTGAGTAATGGCCAGAGAAAAAGATTAGGCAGAAACATATGGAAGTTAAGCAATAAACACTTAGAGAAACAGTGGGTCAAGGTGAAAATCTTAAAAGAAATCAGTAACTACCTTGAAAACATTGAAAATGACAGCACAACTTATCAAAACATATGGGAAGCAGCAAAAGCTGTACTGAGAGGGAAATTCATAGTCATAAAATAATATATCAACATAGAAGAAAGAATTAAAATTGAAGATGTAAATGCACACCTGGATGAATTAGAAAAACAACAACAAACTAACACCAAAAGAAGGAGAAAGAAGTAAATACCAAAGATTAAAGCAGAAATAAGTGAAACAGAAAATAAGAAAGCACTAGAAAATATAAATAAAACCAAAAGCTGGTTCTCTGAGAAAATCAATAAAATTGACAAACCCATCACTAGAGTGGCAAGGAAAAAAATAGAGAAGATCAAATGCACAAAATAAGAAATGAGGAAGGGTATATCACCACTGACCCCACAGAAATAAAGATTATCCTAAGAGAATGCTTTGAAAAATTATATGCCAACAAAATAATAATTTAGAGGAAATGGACAAATTCCTAGAAACTCACAAGCATCCTACATTGTTGAAGAAATAAAATTGAAAAACTCAAAAAACCAATCACAAGTAAAGAGATAGAATCAGTCATCAAGAACCTCCCAACTAAATAGAGTCAAGAACCAGAGGCGTCATAGGTGGATTCTACCAAACATTCTGGAAATACTTAATAACAATCCTGCTTAAACTCTTCCAAAAAATAAAACTAGAAGGAACATTGCCTCACTCATTCTATGATGCCAAAAAAACCCTAATACCAGAGCCAAACATAGAGGCCACAAGAAAGGAAAATTACAGACCAATCTCTCTAATGAACCTAGATGCTAAAATCCTCAACAAAATACTTGCTAACTGTATTCAACCATATATCAAACAAATTATATACCATGACAACTGGGATTCATCCCGGCAACGCAAGGATGTTTCAACATAAGAAAATCAATGTAATACATCACATAAACAGATCAAAAGAAAAAATCACATGGTCATCTCTATCAATTTAGAAAAAGCATTTGACAGAAAAAAAAATACAGCACCCGTTCCTAAAAAAAAAAGAAAAACACAGCAAAAGATAGGAATAGAAGGAAACTTTGTGAACATGTTAACGGGTGCATATGAAAAACCCTCAATTAACATTATAAACAATGTTGAAGTCCTAAAAGATTTCCCTCTAAGAGAAGGAAAAACAGAAGGATGCCCACTATTATTGCCCCAATTTAGCATTGTGTTAGAAGCACTTACTTGAGCACTAAGCCAAGACAAAGATATAAAAGGAATCCAAATGGAAAAAGAAGTGAAAATGGAAGTAAAAATTTTACTATTTGAAGATGAGTGATCCTATGTATAGAAATCCCTGAGAAATCTACAACAAAGCTTCTAGAACATAAAATTGAGTTCATTAAATTTTCATGTTATAAGATCAATGTGCAATAATCAGTAGCATTTCTGTACACAAAGAATGAGCAATCTGAGGAGAAATCAGGGGAAAATACCATTTACAATAGTAACTAAAAGAATCAAATAACTGTGAATAAATTTAACTAAAGATGTAAATGACTTATACAAACTAAACTACATAACACTATTAAAGGAAATCAAAGAAGACAAATAAATAAAAGAATATCCCCTTTTCATGGAAAGGAAGACTATACATCGTTAAGATGTCTATCCAAACCAAACTAGTCTACAGATTTAATGCAATAACAATAAAACTAAACACAGCATTTTTCACTGAATTGGAAAAACTAACTACAAAATTTATTTGGAAGGGTAAGAGGCCACAAAAAGCAAACTGAAATAGAAAAATTAAGTCTGAGAAATCACACTACCTGAATTTAATACACACTTCAAAGCTACGGTGGTCAAAACTTCATTGTATTGGCACAAGGATAGACATTCCGACCAGTGGAATCGAATTAAGAGTTCTGATATAGATCCTCACTTATACAGTCATCTGATGGATCAAAGATCTAAATATAAGAGCCAAAACCATAAAGACTTTGGAAGATAATGTAGGGAAATATCTACATGAAGTTTTCAAAGGAAATGTTTTCATGAACTTCAAACCCAAAGCACAAGCAGTGAAAGAAAAATAGATAAATGGGATCTTCTCAAAATTAAAACATTTTGCACTTCAAAGGAGGCTATCAGGAAAGTAAAAAAGCAGCCTACACAATAGGAGGAAATATTTGGCAACTATATATCTGTTAGGAGCCTAATAGTCAGCATATAAAAAGAAATACTTCACCTCAAAAATAAAAAGACAAACAACCATTTAAAAAAATAGGCAAGTGACTTGAAAAGACACTTTTCCAAAAAAGAAATAGAAATAGCAAAAAAGCACATGAAAAGAAGCTCAACATCACTAGATATTCAGGAAATGCAAATCAAAACTGCAATGAGATACCATCTTATACCCATTAGTCTGGTGACTATTAAAAAAGGCAAGGACTACAAGTGTTGGAGAGGATGTGGATGAATGGGAACACTCATCCACTGATGGTTGGAATGTAGAATGATCCAGCCATTGTGAAGGACAGTCTGGCAGTTCCTCAAAAAGCCAACTATAGATCTGCCTATGATCCAGCAATTCTATACTTCAGTATATACCCAGAAGAACTGAAAGCAAGGACGTGAGCAGATATACCCAAACCAACAATCATAGTGGCATTATTCACTATTGCCAAAAGTTGGAATCAACCCAGATGCCCATCAACAGATGAATGGATAAGCAAATTGTGGTATATACATACAATGGAATATTGCTCAGCTGTAAGAAGGAATACAGTACTAACATAAGGGATAACATGGATGAATCTTGAGGACCTTATGTTGAGTGACACAAGCCAGGCATTGAAGGACAAATATCTCATGAACTCTCTGATATGAATTAAGCAAATTGAGCTGAATCACAGAGATACTGTCTGAAAGATAGGTTTACAGTAAGTAAAAAGGGAAAAGAATGTTGTGAAAAAACTCACATATGGGCGAAATCTATGATAAGGTGGAAGTGAGTAATCGGGTAGTGAAGGGATATAACGGGTGTAGGGATGCTATTGAATTGGGTACTGCAAGCTTGACAGTGGGGTAATGTGGGGTGGATAGTTTGGATGGTCCATCAAACTGGAGGACGATCAGGATAGGGAGGCAGCAGGATACTGGGGATTGGTGGGTATGTGGGTGAAACAACAATGTTGAGAGAATCCTTTTGGCAATATGACAAGGAAAGGTTACTGGTTTAGGGTGTTGGAAGGGTGGACATTAGGGGCAGGATACACCTGGGGCAGTCTTCAAGAGAATGTGCAAGTGATCATTCTGTCATAGTCTGCTGCATCAGTGGGAGGAGACCCACATAATGAGTGGAAAGGAGTTGGACTCCCATGCTGGAGAGGCCCAATATGTTCTCAAGAAGAGGTGAGAGTGTCTCTTGAGAGCATGGGTGGTTCCTAATAGGGGAGGAGAGATTTGTTTGTCAATCCCTCAGCATTGGCAAACATCTATGAACTTTGTTCTTCAAGGAGTCAAGCCTGGTGTTCACCATGGACCCCAAGTGGAGGGGGATAGAGTAATAGACTAGATGGAAGAGGGATTATTTAGAGGGCAATGGGAAGTGTTCTGCTTGGTCTTGCAATGATGTATACAGGCCATGTTAAATTTCTTCAAAAATTTATAAAAAATGAATGGTCTAAAATGTAAACCCTGTAATAGTCTTGCATCGATGCCAAAAAATGTACTGTGTTAATAATAAGGATGTAGGGGAAAATATGCCAAATATTTGTTATGGATCATCGTTAGTGGTAATATTCTGATGACATTATTTCATAATCTGTAAAAATGTACAACAGTGTTGTGTGTTCATGAAGGGTTGTCTGGGAATTCTACACATGTGCATTATTGCATTGTAATTTCTCAACTTCTGTAATAAAAATATATTAAAAATGTTCAAATGACAAAAAATAAATAAATAAATAAAAATAAAATGTATACTCTAATGTAAGCCATTACCCATGGTTAGTAGCTATGTTTAATATTTATAAATCAGCTGTAACAAAAGTACAATCCACATATAAAATGCTTATTGGCAGTGAAGGGAGAAAATGGGAAAGATGTTGGGTATATGGGAGTCCCATATTTTCTGTATGTAACTTTACTGTGACCTAAAATGTTATTTGAATACAAAAAATAAAATAAAATAAATAAGACACTGAGGAAGAAATGGAAGAAAATGCCACTGTACATACAGGACAACAGATATTGCAGTGATGAAAGTCAAAATGTCAAAAAAAATTTTTTTTAAATATTTTTTGTTTTTTATTTAATAATCCATTTTTTACTTTATTTTAGTTTTGGTTTTTCTAAATTATTATGTATTTTATTTCTTATGTTTAAACCCAGCATTATTATTTCATCATCCTATTAATCAAATTTGGCAATATTCTCGGCTTCAGTTTTGAAGAAGTTTTGGATCACAGAAGGGTTACAGCTATGCCAAAGGTGGATCTTTGAAGTGGGATGTCAGTGATGGGGGATACATGGGAGGAATTTCACCTGGGTTATACATATAAGGCATATAAATATGTTCAAATGTCAATGGGGCTTTACCACAGTGGCTAGAGATTCACACAGCATCTGAATGATTGTTGAATTTCAATCCTGGAGATTTCTGCCAGGTTCTCTAATAAAGCAGCAACACTCCTCCAAGTACAGGGGCAATGACTAGTAAAGAAGGATGGTCCATTAATGGGCCCTTGATATTGAAGACTATGCTTACGTGCCTCTTGCTTTTGAATTTGCAACTTAGCCTAGTGTGGTAGGGTGCCTAAGAGTTACCTCCTTAGAGAATCCTTGATGCTCAAATGTGGCCTCTCTCTAAGCCAAACTCAGCATATGGATGCATTAACTTTACCCCAGTGAGGAACTGAATCACAGGGATGAGACTCCCTGGTGCTGAGGGATTCCTTCCAATCACTGGCTGGTGATACAACTGGAATAAAACCTTGAATAAAAGGGAGAAAATGTAAATACAAGTTAGTTCATATGGCTAAGGGACTTCAAAGTGAGTTAGGATGTCATCAAAGAGGTAACATTTATTCACATCTCAGCAAGATCTCATAGATGGCCAAAGTAGACACTTCCCCAAACAGTGGGGCTCCTTATAGTTCTGGGAAACCCAGGTCCTACAGTCATGGCAGATAGCTCCAGAATTTGGTGCTTTGCCAGTGGGGCCTACTTTGATATTGTGCTCCTGAGTGTGACAAGGTTGGATGCAGATGTGACTTCTCTACAAATGCCTCTTCTGTCCCTTTTATTGGAATTTATAGTTCATGCTGGAGTTGGTAGGTATACATCCAAGAGACTTGAATCTATAGGCTGCTCATGTGCCACCTGGGTCCTGAGCCTCAGCAGAGTTGCAACACCTACTCTCTAGGTTTTTAGACTCACCCAGGACAACTAACAAGGACGTGAAGAAACTGCAAGCAAGAGTGACCCACCCATCAACCATATGGGATTGATGCCTCCTCTCTATTAGAGGTGCAGTGGCATCACCACCTCAGAATCCTCAGTATTGGGGAATAAAATATGGACTAGAGAAGACTTACTGGTATTCTACTACAGACTTATTATGATTCTAGTAATGGGAGAAATTATATCATTGATGTGGAGACAGTGGCCACTGGAGGTGCTGAAATTAAGGAGAGGGAAAAAGAGGTGTAATGTGGAGGCATTTTCAGAACTTGGAATTGACCTGGATGACATTGCAGTGATAGCTACAGGCCATTATGTATCCTGCCATAGCCTACAGAATTGAGTGAGAGTGTACACTCTCATGTAAACTACAATGTAGACTATAGTCCACGCTTAGTGGCAATGCTCCAAAATGTGTTCATCAATTGCAATGAATGTACCACACTAATGAAAGAAGTTGTTAATGTGGGAAAACGTGGGAGGCCTGGGGAGTGGGGCATATGGGAATCCTTTATATTTTTTTATGTAACGTTTTATGTAATCTAAGTATCTTTTAAAGAATCACATAAATTAAAAAGAACAAATATATCTGAGAAATGAGGAAACAGATTTATCTTCTGTAACAGGAATATTACTTTTGCACAATTTTAATGATTTTATAAAATCTGTATCATGCATCTTTCTTCACTAAGTAAAATTCAAGATGTCACTTTTCAGGGTGATCCACATTTATGTGTAATCTTTGGAACAATTCTGCTTCAAGATTCTTTAAAAGTATGGATATTCTTTAGGAAGAACATATATGTTCTTAACTCTCAGTAACCCTGGGGAACTGGTGATTTCACGTTCCAAAGAGGTCAGTTTTCCTTCAACTTATGCTTGTTAAGGGTTATTTGGCTATAATTGATATGAATTACATATGTAATAGTGCTTATTAATAGTAAAATTTTCATTTTTTTTTAAATTAGTTATATTTTTAAAAATTGTGAATGCCAATGGTGAGTCAATGCATTTTCAATTTTATGGCTAATTAGAAATACAACTATCTACATTATAGAATATACATAAAACCACAGAACCCCTAATACAATTGTATTTTCTAAAGGGTTATAATAACATTATGGCATGAAGGAAAAATCATGTAGTTTAAAATTAACAAAAGAGATAAACTGCAACTGTACAGTAGCTAATAGATGAATGAAAAATGGAACACATTTTAGGAAAAAGATTATGTCCGATAGTGGGACTCTAACATAAGTGTTTTGAGCATATCATTGCAAACAGACTGTGACTGATAATTTCAGATACATCACAGAATATGATGTTCTACCCCTTAGAAGCAATTATTAGAAGAGTAGCCAATTTGTCATTATCCTGAAAATTCTTGTTAATAGTTTCTAATCTGGAAATAATCAAAATGTGGGAGATGATAAGAAGTTTCAAGGAAAGTCAGAAATGAAGACTCAAAAAAAGAAGTCTCTATATACCCCTATAATATCTCAACACAGTTAGGAAAGTAGTGAAAGCTAGTTGTTTATGTAGAGAATAGAAGTCAAATCCATGCAAGCAGAATTCCTCTTAACTCAGTATAGAACATTATTGGCCTTGTCAGAGCTGGGAGCCCTCAACAAGTTTTTCAGAGAGCCCCAGAAGATCTTTCTTACCAGTCCCCATCATTCCCTGTTTTCAGGCACTGTATGTGCATTTTGGACAAAAATGCAAATATCTGAAGGATTATTCATCTGGATAGAGGCTGAAAATTTTCCCTAATATGGCAAGGATAATTCAAAGTGTATCCAAATGCATAGAAGGCCTAGGCAGCTGAGTAAGAGGAAGAATGATGGCCTAGCATCTAATAAATCCATAATAATTTTATTTTCATGAAAAGTACCACTTAAATGAGACCTCTAGTAAATAAAATATAATCAAAAGCATAAATCTGAAATTCCTTGAAATTTTGATGCATATAACTCATAATAATTTACATAAATCATCAATCATATTTTTGGTTTTGTTTTCAGTGACAAAGTAGTAAAAAAATATTGAAAACTCTAAAAATTTATAATTCTGTGGCTTATGGATACTGAGAAATATCTTATTAGAAATTATAACTGAAATATGTATAAATAGTTATTAAAATTATTAAATAAAATAAAACCTTACTATTTCAATGCAATAGCACATTTTATGAAATATATGGTATTTCCCAAAACCAAATTACAAAAAAATGAGAAAAAAGAAATTGTTTTACACTTTCAAAATATCTTTAACCCTGATTTCCTGTACGATAGCTGAGTTCTCATATTGCTTCTTCACTCATTGTGCTGAATTATTTTTTTAATTGAAGAATATGAACAAAATATAGCCTCACACATAAATGTAATAAGAAACGGGAAGAAGTTTTTCATTTGCACTTTTAGATAGACATTATTCTCCTTCTTTCATAGTATTAACCTACACCAAAACTCAACTGCTGTTGATTTCTTGAAGAATAGTTGCAATTTGTAACCTGAAAACATATTAATGAACTTTTCCTGCTTATTATATGCAAATACATTGATCTAGTTAGCAGTTTGAATGAATCTTTTACCATGCATAATCTAGTAACATGAAGTAGAAAATTTGGAATATATTGGTTCAGAAATGATGATCTTACAGATATAACATATTTTATTATGATACCAAAAGAAATCCTACGTATCAATATCAACTATCACCACAATCCTATTAGAAATGTCTTTAAATATCCAGAAGTTTTCATGATCATTCTGAAGAAGCAAGTTTCAAGATTTTAATTTTCACTTGAAGCACAAATTTTTTATGTAGAAACAACATTTATTGTTTTCATTACATTTGTTTTTGAGAGATTGCCAAACAGCAAACTCTGATTAGTTTTTTAACTTTTTGTTGGTAATAACCCTATTTAATTCCTGATATTGGTAATTTTTTAAAAAATTTCATTTATTTTTAATACATCTTGGTAGGAGTTAAGCAGTTTTTTAATATTTTCAAAGTAAACTTTTGCTTACATTACTTTTTATTTTTTCTTCCTTTTCTTTAGGATTGATTTCTATTCTTTCATTATTTAATTTCTTTTACTTATAGAGGATCAATTTGCTTTTCTATTTCTATTCCAAAACTATCATTATACCTTTAACTATCATTAATTCATAATATTTAAAACATTTTTTCCTTGTGATTTTCTTGACTCACAGTGTTTAAATATATGTTATTTAATCTCCAAAATTTTGCTTGTTGTTGATATCTAATTTAATTCTACTGTGGTCAGGGAACATAATGTGTATAAGTCTTTTACATTCATAGAGACTTGTTTAATGATTCATTATATCATCCATCTTGTTATATTTTCAAGGGAAATGGTACTTAAAGCACAATGAAATAGTACTATGAACCTCAAGAATTTCTCAAATTAGCAACTTCTTGCAACACCAAAGAGTGGTGATGATTATTGCTCAACCTAATATTTCATGCATTTGGTAATAGTGTGATATAATTATTTGCAAATGTTGAGCAGTTTCTTGTAAATGAAATATCATCTATTCTATAAAACAGCAAGTTCACATTTCATTATTTCCCAAAAAGAATGAAAACTTACCTCAAAGCAAATTTGAACAATAGCATTCCTGTCAACGAGCCACCACTTCTGCATACGTCCAGGTGCATTCAAGATCATCTACCCACCTTGTTACATTGGGGAGTATAAATTCCAAACTAGGGTCCAATGGCAAGGCACCAAACTTCTGAGCTATCTGCCCTGACTATAATGTCTGGATGTCTCCAGAGCCCTCAGGAACCCCACTATTTGGGGTAGTATCTACTTTGGCCATCAGTGAGTTCCTGCTGAGACATGCATAAGTGTAACCTCTGGAATGACCTCCTGACACACTTTGAAGTTTCTTAGCCATATCAACTCATTTATTTTTCCCCTTTCCCCTTTTTGGTCAAGGTCTTTTCCCAGTTGCATTGCTAGTTGGTGACTGGCAGTAATCCTTTGGTGCCAGGGAGTTTTATCCCTGGGAATCATGTCTGATGCCGGGGGGAAATTATTGCATTTATTTGCTGAGTTTGGCTTAAAGAGAGGCCACATTTGAGTAACAAGGAGGCTCTCAGGAGGTATTTCTTAGGCACTCTATAATACTGGGCTAAGTTTCAATTTCAAGAGTAATGGTTCATAAGAGCAATCATCAATATCAAGGGCTTGTCATTGGACCATTCTCCTTCACTTGTCATTGCCCTTCACTTAGGGGCAATGCTGCTCCATTAGAGAATGTGGCAGAGCTCCCCAGGATGGGAATTTGATATTCTTTCAGTTATTGTGTGAATCTCCACCCACCAAGACAGTGCCCCTTGCACATTTGAACACATTTATATGCCTTATATGTTGGCCCAGGTGACTTCCTCCCATGTATCCCCCATCACTGACATCCTACACCAATAATCCTCCCCTGCCACGCTTGTAACCCTTCTGTGATCCAAAACTTCTTCAAAAATGAAAGCAATATGGTCTCCCTACACATGGCTCTACTTTCCCTTCTTTCTGAACCTCTAATTAGTATAAGAGTTGGCTAGTGTACATCCATGATACTTAAATCTTTGGGCTGTCTTTGTGTCAGCTGGGCCCTGAATCTCAACTGATTTGCAACACCTACTCTCCAGTTCATTAGACTCACCCAGGACAAATAACAAGTAGGAGATGATGGACAATCACCATACCAAGGAAATGACAGAGTCTACAACTTCAAGTAAGAAAGTCTCATCCATCAGCCACGTGGGATCAAAGCCCTCTCTCAATTAGATGTGAAGTGGGCATCACCATCCCAGAATCCTCACGATAGGGGAATGAACTATGAATTAAAGTAAACTGACTGTTATTCTAGTATAGACTTATCATGATTCTACCAATAGAAGAAATTATACCATTGATGTGGAGGCTATGGCCACTAGAGGTTCTGAAAGCAGGGAGCATGAAAAACCAGTGTAAAACAGGGACATTTTCGGGACTTGGGAATTGTCCTGAATGACATTGCAATGACAGATATAAGCCATTATATATCTTGCCATGACTTACAGAATTGTGTAGGAAAGAGTGTAAATTGCAATGTAAACTATAATCCATGCTTAGTGGCAATGCTCCAAAATGTGTTCATAATTGCAATGAATGTACCACACTAATGGAGGATGTTGTTAAAGTGGGAAAATATGGAAGGTGTGTGGATCTGGGCATATGGGAATTCCCTATATATATATATATTTTAAATTAACATCTACATAACATATGTATCTTTTTAAAATATATATATATACATATATATATTTAAAAAAGAAAAATGATCATCTACCTGGACCTCATCCTCTATGATGAGATGTTCTCCAACATCTGAGAGATTGCATACAGGCTGAGACTGAAAGTGCTGGGGAAGATGGTCAGTCGGACAAAGGGTACATTAATGATGTGCTTATCAGTGGATATGCCTCTGCCAAAGGCCCTGAGGGTGAAGGTATGAAAGCACATTCGTCACTGGTGTTGATATTGTCATAAGCCATCACTTGCAGGAAGACAGCTTCACAAAAGAATCCTACAAGAAGTACATCAAAGATAACATGAAATCAATTGAAGGCAAACTTGAAGAACAGAGACCAGAAATAGGAAAACCTTTTATCACAGGGGCTGCAAAACAAATCAAGCACATCCTTGCTGATTTCAACAACTATCAGTTTTTTATTGGTGAAACTATGAACCCAGACTATATGTTTG
>JAQZBX010026450.1:0-15903 GCA_029593785.1 Cabassous unicinctus | reverse complement strand
TATTTGGAGTGAAGAAAAAACATAGCATGTAGGTTGTCTAAAAATAAAAATGCATTTAAACTTATTTGACAGGATGCCTCTAAGTTTAATATATTTAAATTAATTTTATCCTGCAGTGTTTCTGAAGAAGCTAGAGCCTGTTTGTACATAACTGATACATAGCATAAGATTATCTTCAGATAACTATTTCTACAGTTAATCTACTTCTGGGACTGGAAAATAAAAACAAAACCATGAATCTTATTTCTTATTTGAAGTGGGAGACCATATTCATATAAGTGCCAACATTTGAAGTGGATCTTTATACATTTCATCATCCACAAATGGAAGTGACTAATTCTGGAAGAGTTTACCAAAAGAATAAAAAGAGAATATATATTACAGTTGGAAGCTAATTATTGTCTGAGCTTATTTATCATTAATCAAGTAGAACCAAGTTCTAGGGAAAACTAAAAGTCTCTTGGAATGAATGTGGCAAACTTTCCGGCACTGGGATGGTAACTAGAACAGGAGTCAGGCAAACTGGTCTGTCCCACCATCTGTTTTTGTGCAACTCATGAACTAAGATGGTTTTATACTTTAAATGATTGAAAATATGAAAATACCTTGTTATGTGAAAATTATGTGAAATTTAAATTTGCGTTTAGTTTTACTGAAACATACTTTTTCATTTAAAAATAAGTAAAATTGTACAATTCTGTCTGAAGCATCCTTATTCATAATAAATAAAATGCATATATTGCACAAATGTCCATCAAAGCAATTTGATATTCAATCAGTGAAAAAGTTATACAATATACTACTATACAAATTTTTAAAGGAAGATTACTGATACACTCAAAAATTTGGATGGGTCTGAGAAACAATAATTTTGAATAAAAATAATAAACACACAAAAGAATGCCCATTCCATGATGAAATTTATAAAGATTCAGAGCACTGAATTTCAACCCATGGTAAAATCAGCAAATGAATGACTATTATTTGTCTCTCAGAAGAGGGAAGGAGAAAGTACTTACTAGGAAAGGACCTAGGGAACCCTCTGGAATGAATGTAATATGCTACTCCTTTAGGAGTTTGTGTTACATGGTGTTTACATTTTTTTTTCAAATTTCACTAAATAGTTGGAAAATAAGTTCATAATTTATTTTTAAATATTGCCAAAACACAATTAAAAAACATGTTCAACTAATTAAATTCAGTTAATTACATGTATCCTGAAGTGCATAGAGGTGAAAAATTCTGTTTGCAACTTTGAAATGCAAAGAAATAAAAAAGATAAAACAAAGATGGTTGGATTGATGGTCAGAAATTGGATAAATTAGTTGATGTATAATAAAACAAATATTGCAAATGTTCATTGTTCAAAATAAGGTAATGCAATAGGCAGATAGGTATAATCTGCCTATTATACCTTTCATCTTTATCATATGTAAATTTTCAACATGAAATGAGATGTACAAGTCAAAATAAATTAGCACTTTTAAAGAATAATGACCAGTTCACTGCACCTTATTAAGATAATTTTTAGTAATTTTCTAATGGATGAGCAGCATATTTCATATGAAGCCACTTTAAAATATCAAAAATAAGAATTTCACATTAACAAAGCATAAAGAATGAAGACAAAATCCTCTACAAAATATGTTAAGGTTTTAAAATATTTTCCTTATAGTTATTTTAAAGTCAAAATAATAATAAAGATTTCAAAATGAAATACTTAAAATTTTTTTAAAAGATTGAAAGAGAAGTAAATATTAAGTTAAAACAGAATGCACTATAGAATGTCATTATAAAAAAATGACATTAAGTTGTGTTCCTTTGAAAAATGTAACTATTTGCCAAACTTTTCATTTGTGTGTGTGCAAAAATGTGGGACAGTGCAATTAGAAAATACATATATGAAACAAGTATGCTCAAAAATTGAGAAAATAATGCTATTTTTTGATGATTGATGTGAAATGAAATATTCTAAAAGTTGAGCATTAAAACAGAGAGATGCTCATCTTTTCATGGTAATTTCTCATCTGAAGATATCCATGCATTAATTGCTTAGTAAAATCTATGGCAATATTTTTGAAGCAGAGAAAAATATGTATTTAGCCTATAAACACAAAATAAAGGGATATAAAATTGAATATTTACTTTAAGATATATGTTATAACTTTCAAATATCAAATATAAAATAATTTTATATATTATTTTATATATTTTTCTAAGTTTGTAAAAATATAAAAACTGGTATGAAAAATTATTTATGGGTTTCAGATTTTTGCATATTTGTAAATTTTTCATAATTTTATTTGATATAATAGTGATTTTAATATAATTAATGCATGTATTTTGGATATTAATAATTTTGTGCTAGGGATAAAATGCATTAAATATGCAAAGTTGCCTACCAAGCATTATGCATGTGATATATATTTATTACATCTATGTTTCTATTGCTTATCTATCTATTAGCTATCCATCTATTTATCCATGTATCATTCATCACAATAAGAAGTGCATGCGCATGAATGGTTACAAAACTTTACTATTTCATTTTTTTCTAGCCTATTTGAAATGCTATACTAATGATTAAGAGTGATGATCCTATTTGGAAAGATTGAAATTGGAAATGCTTTGTTAATGGATGGTGGTGATTGTAGCAGAGCATTATTAATATAATAATTGGCACTGAAATATATATCTGAATGTGGTTAAAAGAAGAAATAGGTTCTAGATAAGGTAATAGAAACATTTTTTTTTAAAAATCCATTAAACTGCACTACATAAACAATGAGCCCTAAGTTACACCATGGACTATAGTTAATAGTGTTATGTAGGGATCCTGTATTTTATGCATGTTTGTTCTGTAAAATCACATGTTCTCCAATAAAAAAAAAAAAGAGTGATGATGAACAAAGCAGCTGAAAATATGATTAAGATGTGGGATTCCAAAAGCAAATATGGGTGAGATACTGAAAAGCTATACAGAAGAAACAGTTTGAAATGACTTTAAACATATAAATTGAAAGAATGGAAAAATCCACTAGAAAACAGATCCTCATATCTATAGGTAGGCATCAGACATTTATTCCCAGGGCAAAGAAAACCAGATATTAAACAAAAGAAAATTACAAAAAGAGAACACTGAGCTTTTTATTTATGAGTCTGTCTCACTTGGTATTTTTAGGACATTCAAATCCTCTCTCTATCCTATCCCTCAAATCAACTCTTCTAGTTTAGTGGTATATGTAACATCGTTCCATATATGAATTCCTTATAAGGACCACTAATCAGAGGAAATCCATAATCACAACTTAAGAAAAGATGGTTGAAGGTAACTAGGTTAGTATATATGTACACACAAGTTCAAATACATCTACAGATCTGCACATTACAAAGGAAAGTAATTTTCATGGACATAAAGAAGCTACTAAAATACCTTAATTCAATAAATTCAGAGAAAATTATTATGTAGAAAATTTACAGAACTAAAGACAAGAAAAGGGAAATTTGGGAAATAGAAGAAAACAGGTGACAAAGGACTAAATTGGTAGTGCTCATATCTGGAAAGGATAAGAAAAAAATAACAAAGAAAGGAAAGAATGTTAAAAATAAATCTTTTCTTTATATTGATAATAAGGACATGTATGTTCTTCCATTAGAAATGAGATACCAAAATTCAAAGAAAAGAAAAAAAAACTAAATTTATCCATGATAAAATAGGCATAAAAGATAGATATTAAACAGAAGGTTTTAACAAGGAATCTATATATCAGATTTGAGCAACAAAAAAGTCAGAAATATCATATAGTCAGCTCCTTAATGCCCACCTACAATCTCACAGAATACAACCTGAATGAAATGACTATGATAGATCTTCTTCCAAAGATCTCTGAAGGGAATAATAAACATAAAGGACATACATAGGGCATGTGATGTAACTGTACAAATAAGAAAATAAAAGTAAGATAGGATATTGTGTGAATAATATTGAAGGCAAAAGGGAACTTGATTGAATAGAAGAGGAAATGTTCAAGAAATTAGGTGTTTAAAAAATGAATTAAGCTGTATATAAACATTGTACAAAAATAATCCCAGTCCACAGGAATCACATACCACCACAACCTGTGCCCTTATTATGGACTGCCACTATCATCAGAACATCTCAATGCATCCAGATATTCTTGCTGGATCTTAACTGCAACTGATATTTTCTCCAGGATTGGTCTAGTCCTATCTGTACATTCCTTTGACATAGACCACATTATCCAGGCCCGATAAGACCATATTTGTTTCCTGATTGGGTTTCCTAAACATATTGCATTGGATAACAGCCCTGAATTTGTGACCTAAGCCTCACATCAGTGGCCCAATCATTGGACATCCAATGGACTAAGCATTCTCTAAAGTATACACAAGGCACAGGGGTGGTTGAGTATTTTGATGGCCAGTTAAAGGAAAGAATTAAATGACTGACAGAAGGGCACAAGATAATCCTAGTCTGGGATACACATCTCAGGCAAGGAATCTGGAATCTCGGTGCAGCATTTCCTTGAATTGGCACTTCTCAATTGCACCCTTTGCTGATCAGACTGTCTGTACACCCCCCTTTCCTTCAATTGTACACACTTCTTTACCACTATTGGCAAATTGTTCTCAATGAGAGGCCCTGAAATTACCTTCCATCCTCTCCAATCCCTATCTAAGACTCAAATAGATGAGAGAGTAAGATATAAATTAAACACCAAGGGTAGGAAATTATGCAAGCCTATTTTTAAACCTTTTTTAAATTAAGGATTTTGTGACACTCAACTCTTAAATAAGATTTTTTTTTTGTTACAACAGGTACAAAAATGATTTCCTGTAAAAATTATTTCTTTTCCTTTTGCATCCAAATTTTCTTGAAAAAAGATGTAGATAAGAGTGGGGAAATATATATATAATTTTTATTACAAATAAGACACAATAATGAGAATAAGAGCAAACAAGCATCTGACTATGTGCTGAAAAGTGGGGTACATTAATGATATTTTTAATAGAAATGCTCTTAGAAACTTTTCCCTTCTCCTTAAGAAAACATCCTCATGCTTCTTTTCAAGCTGTTGTGTATGTTTGTGTTTGATTAATTGCTAAGGTCACACTTGACAGTGTTGACTATGGGACAATGGAAATAGCTTGAAGTCTTGAACTTTTCCATGTAAAACACCTCCAGATGTCATCCACAATTGTGAGACAAAGAACTGATGTCAAGGACTATCAAAGCTGTCTGAAACTGACTGCCTCAGGCAGTTATTTGAGACTAAACTAAAATATTGTGAATGGACAGGGAACACTAGGATGAGACCACATGGTGGGAGTTCATGTTGGTGACCCAATAAGTGTAAATGCCTAATTGATGGTTTCCCTGCTTAGCATGTCTAACATTATAGGCTCTTTGCTTCCAAGAGGACCACATATGCTCTCTGAGATTGTAATTCTATTTGTACTCTGACTGTTATGACACTATCTTAGCCAGGGAAGTCTTTCTGGTCAACTTTAACTTGCTTTCCAGAGTTGTGCTATACATCAATAAATGTCTTAGGCCAGGTTAAAAATGTTCAAATAAAAATTTAAGGAAGAATATACCAGTCTTCTTAAAAGAGACCCAACAGATTATGATATATTTTCGTGGCTTGGCAATAGTTGATACTCATGTCTACAATCAAATCTCTAGGATTTATCAACCTAATTAGAGCAGTTTTGTTCACAGACTCAGTCTTCTCTTGCATTAGACTAATGAAGTGCTTTTCTATAAATCTTCTTAATATGCCAGCCATTCAGGTCCATGATGGGGTAGCCTATGTTTCTTGCACAGATCCTGGAATATCAAAGGATGTTGCTGAGGAACTCAGCTCCTGGTTATAAATCTAGATGTGATTTTTCAGGCTTGACCGTAGGCAATCACAGGGATTTTCTCAGCATGGCACACAGGGCAAAACTACCCCCCCCACACCCACACACACAGAATTTTTGCATAGCCAGGGCATTGCAATCTCTGAATGGAGTAGTATCCAAGGACTCAGGAACCCGTGGTCAGTCATGATCTTGTACATATCTTCATTCCTGTCCCAGGCACCTCTTTCTTAGTCCTCCTTATCAG
The DNA here is from genome assembly GCA_029593785.1 of Cabassous unicinctus. NCBI lineage: Eukaryota > Metazoa > Chordata > Mammalia > Cingulata > Chlamyphoridae > Cabassous > Cabassous unicinctus. Next base: position 9,770 of record JAQZBX010026450.1, on the reverse strand, counting down.
TGGCCCAAAACCAGAGCCTTACTCATGTGCCTCAGCTGATATCTTATTGGGGAGAAAGTGATAGAGACATTGAGGACATTTTCTTCAATCTGACTTCTAATTCCTAGAACTACTGCTTGTCCCTTTTCCTAATCCAAAGTTCCATAAAATTCCGGAATCTTTTTCTTCAGGGCTCTCACAGCAGTCAGACAACCTCCTTTTTGCACTGATAGATCTGATTGGCTACTGGTTTTAGCTTTTCCCAGTTTACTCTCTTGGGTTTGAGTATTACAGTACATGATTAATAGTTAAAATGTATACTTCCATTTTGGCTGTGACTGTTTTAATTGGCTACCTTTGAACCTGATGGCTCAGCTTTACTTTCTCTCCACTCAACTCAGTTTAGTGCTAGACAATCTCAAAATTACAAATTTCTGCTATTTAAAAAAATCGTTCAAATTAGCTATCAGTTTAATTCACCACTTCACTGGATACCCAGAGCCTAAGACATATTTTCCTTGGTATTTACTACCTCCAAAATCATAATTCTTTCAAATAAAGTAATACTATGCAATATTTAATGAATACGTAATTTTGTCCAGACTTATTCCCTAAGCATTATCTACATATTTTAATGAGAAATATCCTTTAAAATTTCTACATCACATACTCAAACATTTCCATGTGTTTTGCTTGAAACATTTCAAGTCATAAAGTAATTTTTTTCAACTTTGATTATCATTTCCAATTATAATTTATATTACATTCATCTGAATTTAAGTCATGTGGATGCAGAAATAAAAAGAAAAGATAGGAGATAGACTATGGCAACAGTATAAAGGGCACAGACACAGGCAACCTCATATAAGAATACTTAATATGACACATATATACTATTCAGTAAACGGATCTTAGAGAGTTGAATAAACACATTGCATAAAATAAAATTTCACTTCTATCTCTCACCATTCAAAAATGAGTTCAAATAAAAGAAAAAATATGAAAATCATATTATAATTATTTTAAATACCAACAGGACATTTTCTTCAGAATATCAGCATAGATAAGGAATTCTTATACAAAAAGTAAACAAAAACCACAATGTAAAATATTTGATTATCTTAGAGTTGAGTATATCACTTCTTCAAAGCATATAGAAGAACACAAAATTTTATATAACAGATGAATGAAAGAATATGCCTCATAACTTCATGGAAGAGGAATTCTATGTTAACAATAAAGTACATTAATAGTTAAAATCACAATCAGGCATGTGTGTTTGTGCATATATTTTGTGTTTCTATACTTTAGCACACTTGAAAAATTTAAATATCTAACAGCATAGAATATTGATCAGAATCTGGGCAAAAAGAAGTTACAGATATTGCTAATGTGGGTTTCAATTGATACACCTTGCTTAGAAAAGAGTGTGGTATTCAATCAATCAGCTTATTTTATGTTATACTTTATTGAATCCTCAATTCTCAGTGCAGCTTTAGTTCTCAGTCATGTTACATATATATATTAATACACTTTTGTGTTGGTTACTGTTTCAGTTCTGGAACCCAAGTTGATAGCGAAGGCTCTATCCAAGTGTCAAAGAGAAAATAGGTCATGATAATGCATAACTCAGCTCTTAAAGCCTCACTTTTCATTTCCTTTATCTTTATGTGATATAAGTTTCCTATATGGTCAAGCTTTCTGACAAAGGGATACTGGAGCACATTCTTCTTATAGGGAGGAGCTTTAATATATTAAGAATAATACATTATAGTTTATACTCTGCCCCACACAATTTTATAAGTTATGAAAAAATATATAATGGCCTGTATCGATCATTGCAATATGATGCAGGAAAATTCCAATGTCCCATAAATGCCCCATGTTACACCTATTCTTACCTCTTCTTCCCCTCAGAACCTCTGGTGGCCACTACCTTTAGAGCAATGACAAAACTTCTATTGTTAGAATAATAAGTCTATAATGATAGCAATACTTCACTCTGTTTCCATCAATTGTAACAAATGTACCACGCTAATGAAAAATATTGTTAATGTGGAAAGTGTGGGAGGGGGAGGGGTGGCATATGGGAAACCCTATATTTTTTATGTAACAGTTATGTAATATAATGCCTCTCTAAAAATAAAAAAATGTTAAAAAGAATAAAACAAATTACCTCATGTATGCTATAGTAAATTTAATGATTTATATGGTCAACAAAAATGGGCCCATGGTAATTACTGTTATTGTTGGACACTGAGATTAACAGTCAAGGTCTCATGCAGAATTTAAAGCCACAAAGCTGGTAACATAAGAGCAAGGGAAATATTGTTACTGCTAAATGTTGCAGTTAATCCTTTAAAAATTGGGTCACTCCCTCTATTCTCATTTCCAAGCATTATAGTTCTATTTTCTCCCATATAGTAGGAAAAATGTGCACTGTCTTATGCTTCAGGAACATGGTCCATACCTTCTTAAATGCTTATTATTAGAGCAGCAACTCCTGGTGAGCTCTTTGTCTTACTGAAGACTTAGCACCCTACTGTTTGACAAATGACCATAGGACTAGAGAAAAACTTGTGAACTGGGTTTTACTAAATCACTAATTTATAAGGAGATTTTGTACTTCTTTCTCTGACAAATTAAAAGTGTAAGTTTTCTAATTTCTAGGAAGATGGGATGGAATGATCCTAACTTGGAGTACAGAGATCAACTAAATCTGAAACCATGACTGTAATATGGTAATATAAGGGAGAATTGTAAAATAAAGACAAATGCTCTAGAGGTAGCATCAGAGAACCTGAGTTTCTGTGAGTATCAAATGACTGAAATCCAACCACGTTTCATCTATCTATTAAAGATTTCAAAATATTTTTAAAATTTATAATGAAATCCAATCATCTTTATTTCACAGTTTTCCTAAAAATCTTCAATGTACTCTTAGTCTAAAGTAAATTCATTTATCTATTATCCCAATTAAGGCACAATCAAAATACTATTAAAGAAATACAAAAGTTGTAAATATCAGATGTGAAGACATGGGAAGTTTTCATGGACTAATATTTATAAATTTTGGAAGACAACAGATGAAAATTGGTGTCTAATAAACGGAAGAAGAAGCCTTGGGTGATTGTATATTTATTGGTCAGCCAAAATGGTGCTGAAACAAAATACCAGAAATCTGTTAGGTTTTGTAAAGGGTATGTATTTGGAGTAGTAGCTTACAGTTACCAGGCCATAAATCACAAGTTGCTTCCCTCACCAAAGTCTGCAGCCACATGTTGGAGCAAGATGGCTGCCGACATCATCAAGGGTCCAGCCTTCCTCTTCCTCCTAAGGCTCTATGGTCTCAGCTTCTCTCAATATCAGCTTTAAGTTTGAATAAGTCTCATCTCTGGAGCTCATTTCTCTTTGGGCACAGCTGCTCTGCTCTCTCCACAAGGCCAGCTATAAACTGTCAGGCAAATGGCTCAAATCTCTTCCCAGGGCCTGTGCCTAATTGAGCCTTCTCTCTTTCCTCATGTATCTGCTTCTCTGTATATTTATTTCTTGGGGTTCTACCTCCTTTCTCTGTGGTGCTGTTTCTCTGTGAGTTCATGCCCACCAATGGGGCAGGGACTCAATGTCCTACTGACATGGTCCATTCAAAGCCTTAATCATTATTTAATCAAGTAAAAGTGAAACCTCTGAATCCAATAAAATCTAATATGCTTAGAGGAACCGACCAGTTTACATACATAATCAATGTTTCCTTTGGGAATTAATCAATAATATAACACCACATTCCACCCTCTAAATTCCAAAAAGACATTAAAATATTCAAAAAACCTTATTTCAGTAGCAATACTAAGTACAAAATCATATCACAATCAGTTTATGAAAATACAGTTTTTCTTGGAGCAAAGTCTGATGACCTCTGGAACTTAAAAATCACTTATCTGCTTCCAATACACAAATGAACAGACAAAGGATAAATATTTGCCTTACCAGAAGGAAAAATTGGGAGGGAAATATGAGTCATGGGTTTTCCATAGTTCAGAATACCTGCAGGGCATACCCCATTCAATTTCAATGACTTAGACTCATTCTTAAGGAGATGGTTTTTTCTCCCTGGAGCCTCACAAGGACTAAACCTTTCCACAGGCTTGCCCAATGGTTATTTTCTTTGTTCCACCCTCATCAAGTATCTGGATGTCAACCAAGCTCCAGATCTCAACCTCCAAGGGCACTGGGGTGGTTTCCAAACTTTACCTAATCTTTGGGTTAGAGTATTGACACCCTAGTACACTAAAGTGAAAAGAACAACCTCCCTAAACATTGGCATACTGGCCCAACTCACTCAGAGCAAGACATTTGCGGCCTGGCCTTCCCTAATGCATGGGGTACAGATCCAACCTTCTCAGACCTCTGGGTGGTAACTTTAACCTCGCTAATCCTTGGGAAATGTGTCCACCCTCTCCGTACTCTGGGGTGGAAAAATCTCCTCAAACATTGGGTGAAAACATCCATCCTCTTCAACTGCCAGGGCAAACTCTCCCTCTCTGTACATATCAATGATATTCTTCTTTTGGCCTAAGGCAATGTCTTAATTCCAGATCTCAGCTTCCATGGTTTTCCTCTTAAAGCTGTTTCTCCTTCAATCTCTCCTTTCCATGTCCCTCTTAGTCCAAGCTGACAGTGGTTTTGTTAATACAACACTGTCAAAAACTTTTTGGTTTAGCATGCAAGAAGCAGAGGTCCAAGCCATCAGACAGTAGGACTTTCCACAAGTCTTTCCTAGGTAACTACATCTTCAATCCTTATTTACAAGTCCCAAGTTTAGGTAAGTGTTCAAATGAGGCACTATCATCTTCAAGCTTGATTTCCAGAGACTTGGAAGTTCCAGAATCAGTCTTTGCTTTCTTTCCACCCAACAGTTTAGTTCTTAGCTTATCTTTCTCATCTATCACTTTGCTATAAGCTCCAAGGAGAAACCAACCCGTATTCGGAAAGTTCTTCAGCAAAATGCCCAGGTTCACCATTTTCAAGTTTTGCCTTCCATATAATATCAGGAATCATTCTTTCTAAGTTCTCTGCAACTTTAAAACATAGATTGCACTTCCTCCAGTTTCCAATAATAGTTTCATTTACTTCTAAGCCATCATAAAAAGCCTCTTTAACAGTCATATTTCTATCACTAGTCTTTTCAAATTAATTAAGGCTTTTTTCATCAAGCATCTCATAATTCCTCCAAAAAATACCCCTCATCTATTTGTAAAACCATTTCAGCATTTTGGTAATTGCAAAAGTATGACCCACACTCTCTGATACCAAATTCCATATCAGTCAGCCAAAGGGATACTGATGCAAAATACCAGAAACCTATTGGGTTTGTAAAGTGTATTTATGTGGGGTAGAAACTTACAATTATCAGGCCATAAAGCATGTTACTTCCTTCACCATAGTCTGCTGCCATGTGTTGGAGAAAGTTGGCTGCCAACATCATCAAGGGTCCAGTCTTCCTCTTCCTTTTAAGTCTCCATGGTCCCAGCTTCTTCCAATATCAACTATAGGCTGAGATAAGTCTCTTCTATCTCCCAGGGCTCATTTCCCCCTGGGCTCAACTGCTCTGCTCTCTCCTCAAGACCAGCTGTAAACTGTCAGGCAAAAGGCTCATCTTCATCCCTGGGGCCTGTGTCTAATGGAGCCTTCCCTCTTTCCTTACATATCTGCTTCTCTGTTTATTCACTTCTCAGAGCCCGGGCATTAAAACTCTCACCTCCCTTCACTGTGGTGCTGTTTCTCTGTGAGTCCCTGTCCACCAATGGGACAGGGACTCAACATCCTTCTAACATTGACCAAAAAAAGCCTTTATCATGATTTAATCAAGTAAAAGTGAAATCTCTGAATTTTATATAATCTAATATGCCAGAGGAACAGACCAGATTACAAACATAATCAAATATTTATTTTTGGAATTCATAAAAAATATCAAACTGTATATATGGAAGCAGAATAGGTGATAGAGGCTGTTGGTTATCCTAAAAATCAGAAATATGGAGCCATCGTACATTGAGATTTTGCTTGCAGAAGAGTCTATTCCCTTAGTCTCATTGTGCTAGTAATTTAAACACTTAGCAGGCAGATAAGTTCAGGCTTAAAACTATCTAAGGAGTCCTCTATATTGAAATATAAACTGAAAAAATGATGAAAGGAAACTTTGGGTAGCATTTGTGAACAGAGGCCTGAAGAAAAGCGACCTGCAACATGGCATAAAGGAAACCACCAAAACTTATCCTGTCCCACTCCTACATGTCATTAAACAGAACTCACCAGGCAATTACCTCCAAAATGCAGAGATCATTATCAAAGAACAATTATATCAATCCTGATTGTGGACAGACAACTCAAGACTACAAAGCCTTGGCAGAAATCCAGCTTTTGAATGAGAAAGAGCATAAACAAACATTTTAAAAAGACCTCAAATATATTGAAACAATTAAGGGAACTGTGGGACATTTTAGACTTTCCTGTTAACATACTCAAACACTTAAGTGATGATTTTATGTCTATATTATGCTATGTGAAAAATAATTTGCATACTAAAGAGAATTTAAGTAAGTGAATATATATATATATAATGAAGCATTTAAAATCATCTGACATGTTTGAATAGATCTTGAAGAAATTTTCTTATAATATGTAATTTAAAAACAGATATGATGAAATTAAGGAAGAAATAAATGATCATCCTGGTTCTGATATAATAATTAAATTGGTGATTACAAATTTAACAATCATAAGTATAATAAAAAATTAATCAGGAAAGGAAAACTAGCATCATGACTGATATGGTGAACCATATTCAATGAACATTTATTAATAACACTCAGAATTTTCAGTGTAGAACTTCAGAAATCGATTAAAATCCATAATTATATAATATCAAGAAAATAAAAGATGTAGAATCAGAAGAGTTTTAGAAATTTATCAGGATTCCAATAATTAGAATTCAATGGATCTCAATATTTAAATATCTGGAGAAGATAACTTGGGCATAAATTCTAACCATGCATGCAAATATTTATATTTTATAATACTATAAACACATTCAAATATGGAAAACTTTAAATATGTAACTTCTACCCTTTGTAATGTAAGCTGAGTACAATTTGGTCCTTGTTATTTTTACCCAGGAAACAACCATGTAGTTGAGACTTGTAGAAACAAACATATTTTAAAACACAGATGAAGGATTCCTAAATTGTTGAAATATTGAGCTAATTAGCATATATTTCAAGTATTGGAGGAATATGTGCAAATTTTATTTGATGACAAAAGTATTGTGATCTTCATTATCTACTTTCTTCTGCTTATAGTAGTAGAAAGTGAGGTTGATTTTTTTCATTGTAGCTGTTGAAATTTAAATGAACATAAGTTCTTTAATACTGAGCATTTTCTAGTTTAGGAGATTTAAAGTTCTTCGAAGAATTCATTCATGAGCTATCTAAAGACTAATACACTATTTTGCCAACAGAATTTAGGTTCAACCCTTAACATTTAGAAAAAATGAAATGCTTTCCATATTCAGACTATAAAGATTTTATCTTATTTGTGGGAGAATGCATCACATACTATAATAAATATCTGGTGTTCTGCAGGCAAAATCTTATCCCATTTATTGCCATGACTCACTTCATTTTGTAAAATTCATAATTATATGATATCAAGAAAATAAAAGAAGTAGAACCCGAAGAGTGTTAGAAATTTTTTAACTACTGATTCCTTGTTTTTCAACATGAAGAAAGGTTGAATGAATCAGGCATGACATTCATCATTTTATCAAGAGCTATGGGAGAGAACAATAGCTACCAAACTACTTTCTGTATTAAAGTGCAGGAATTTGACTATGCCTTTTTCACCAGGGAAATGCTTCAAGGGTGCCAACATTAGAACATGCTTTAGGCTATATCTTTATTTCCTCAATTCCAATTTTATCTCAGTTATAATCTCTTTATTAATTATCCCAGACACAACTACATTATTGAGTTCAAGGAGAGCAATTTAAACAGTAGGCATCCCTATCCAAAAAATAATCAACTTTATCTTCTAGGGTAGCAGAATTCAGTACCTTTAATTATCTAAATTGTGTAGGCCCAGTTATGGTAATGATATAAAAGGTGTGGTCTTCTCTTTACAATGCCATACATTACCTTAAGTTTAAAGTCATGCCAAATATTTTCCAAAATATTTTGACAGTATGGAAAGTATTTTCAAGTAAGCATAAGTTATATAATTATGATATTGAGTATGGGAAATACAATAAAGAAATATATAGTTCACTATCACATATGTAAACAAAACCAAAGTAAACAAAAAAACGCTAGATATTTACAGGAATAGATTCAATTTCCTTTCAGTGGTATCTCATAGTTTCATTTTTTATAATTTCATATTTTTAAAAGATACTTAGATTACATAAATGTTGCACAAAAAATATAGGGATTCCCATATGCCTCACTCCCCACACATCCCATATCCTCCCACATAAACAATACCCTTCATTAGTGTGGCACATTCATTGTAATTGATAAACACATCCTGGGGCATTAACGCTGAGCATGGACCATAGTTCACATCGTATTCTACCCTCTCTCCACACAGTTCTGCATGTTATGGGACAATATGAAATGGCCTATATCTGTGATTGCAATGTCATTCAAGATTACCCCAAGTTCTAGAAAAGCCCCCATATTACAATGTTTTTTCCCTCTTCCTGTGCCCAGAGTCACCAATGGCCACTTACTCCACATCAATGTTTTCATATCTTCCATTGCTAGAATTACAATATGTCTATTGTAGAATACCAGTAAGTCCACTCTAGTCCATGGTTTATTTCCCAATCCTGAGGATTCTGGGATGACTCCACCTCTAATTGTGAGGGTACTTTGATCTCATACAGCATATGGATAGGACTCTCTTGCTTGCAGTTGTAGGCTGTCTTGTATCCTTGGTATGGTGCTTGTCAATCCTCAACTCCTTGTTATTTGTCCTGGGTGAGTCCAATTAAATGGAGAGTAGGTGCTGCAACTCCACTGAGGCACTGGGCCCAGCTGCACATGGACAGCCCAAAGATTACAGTCTCTTGGACATACACCTACAAACTCCAGCAACAAGTATAGGTTTAAATAGAAGGGACAGATGAGTCATGAGCAAGGAAGCCATAATTGAGTCCAACTCTGTCACTCTCAGGAGCATAAACACCAAAGTAGGGCCCATTTGGAAGCAACAAACTGTGGCGGCCATCAACAGAGGTGCTTAGCTCTCGTCAAGACCAAAAACGTGACAAGGTCCGTGGCTGGTCAAGGAGGGATCAAGGATAACTGACTTGCAGAGGAGAGCTAAGCACTTCAAGACTTGGAGCCTAATTTCACCCTGTTTATACTTTTACAAAGGCCATTTTTTGAGCTCCTTGAGAAATATGCCTCATTGGGCGCTGGACTGGTTAGTCAATAACGGGCAACTGGACCCCCCCCTCTCTCTTTCTGCGGCAAAGCCACTGGGTCAACCTAAGACAGGGGCCTGGCCAATTGTTGCCATGGTTTCCAATGACGGGTAAGACCCAGCTGCCGTTTAGCACGGTCCTGACCTAAAACGGGCAACTGGACCTCCCCTCTCTCTGCGGCAAAGCTGCTGGGTCAACCTAAGACAGGGGCCTGGCCAATTGCTGCCATGGTTTCCAACGACGGGTAAGACCCAGCTGCCGTTTAGCACGGTCCTGACCTAAAACAGGCACAGTCCCCCCAAATATC
>JAQZBX010026449.1:0-19046 GCA_029593785.1 Cabassous unicinctus | reverse complement strand
CCCCACATATGCCATATATTTGTAAACATACTCTAGAGGGTAAAATATGTGCTTATATTTAAGAAGATGTTGCATCAAAATTTGTTGTCTTTATTTTATTCATTCAGTTATTGGTAACTATGTGTCAGAAACTGAGCAAACCAACAAACAAATACAGAGGAAACCATATGGATGGAAGATTGTGGTCATTTTGATTCACTGCACTGGGATGGAAGGAGGCTAAATTGCACAGATTTGGTTGAAGAGTTTCCTTCCAAAAGAAGCATTCTTCACGTAAGGGTGATTGGTCTGTTTTCTTCAATTTCTGAAGTTTCAGAAGGAGATGGCAAGTAACCTCATGGTATCTCAACTCCTTAAGATACACTCATGAGGCAATAACTACTACTTTCATCAGAGAGGATGTGTGATAGCTAACCAGACCAGTAGCAATCCTGTAAGCCTATTTGTTTTGTGGTAGAAAGTTATGTTGAGATTGGAAGGCATTGATATTCAATTTACCTTCATTTGTTCAGCAAAGAATTCTGCTCTCATGTTAGTGTTAGGACACAACATCCCTGCTGGAATACAGGTAGGTTAGGGAGGCAGATTTCACTGCCGCTTCTGTATATTGGTGAGCTAGCTATAATAGTACTTCATTGCATATCACACCTTCCAAAGTTGAAATTTCTTTTGCACTTTTTCCCCAAAAGTATACCTCTGAGGTAAGAATTATGTTACAGTATGCTAACTTTATACATTGAAAAACAGGAGTCAAAGTTAAATATTTTGTTCAACCTGAAGCAGTAAACTTATCTAAAATGAGAGCTGAACAAGAGCTATAATAAGTCAGTTTTACTAAAATGAGAATATGATTTTCTTAATATTACAATTATATTATTATCCAGAATCCATTTATTAGGAATATTCACTATTTCTAAATAAGAAGAAAACCAATAATTCTAATCTTGATCTAAATATTCTCAATGTTACAATGAAAAATTAAAATACAAAGAGGGTAAGAAACTTGACTGAAGATTCCTAGGAGGTTAGGACAAAGAAGAACCTAGAAGTTAGCTCTCCAACTTCTGGTTATAAACTAGGTATTACTGAGGAAAAAATAAGTATTATCAAGGATAAGGTGCTTACATTTAAGGGTAAGAACCAGTGTCACCTTCTACATTAGTTCTTCCTTGGAAGTACAGGATAGAATAATAATGTGTCTTTGAGAGCTCTATAATAAAGATATTCCCCCCTTTTTCCATGGTATATAAGCAATGGATTTGCTAAAATATATATTAACTCTTAGTTGACTTGTCTACACACAGACTACTCAAATAATTTTAGATTGGGAAAGTGAGCTTATGGATAATACATTTTATTTTTTATAATATGAAATATTTGCTTCTTGATAAAGAAATATAAGGTAGCTAATTACCAGGATGTAAAGTAGAGAAATGCAAGGGCAAAGATTAAAAAGAGTTTTTGTGCAGTGGGGAAGGAAAGATTTTCAATACAATTAAGTAGAATAAGCTAAAGCAAAATATGAGAGAAAATTAAAAAAAAAAGAAAAGTAAATTAATCTTGAAAATAATAAATCAACCCCTCACCCTTAAAAGATTACCAATCCTTTTCATTAATATATTCCAGATGATTGCAGTGTAAGATGCTCCAGTCTAAAAATGGGTTGGACTTTACAAAGGTTATTTATTTGGGGTAGAAGTGAACAGATATCAGGCCATAAAGCGTTATGTTTCTTCTCTCACCACAGTCCATTGCCACGTGTTAGAGCAAGACAGCTGCCGGCATTTGCTAGGGTTCAGTCTTCTGAGGTTCCTCTCTTCCCAGGGCTGCGTTTCTCTCCAGGCTTAGCTCCTGTTTCCTCCACAAGGTCAGCTGTAGACGATCAGGTGAACGGCTTGCTTCTCTTCTCCTGGGGCCTTCTTTCCAACATCAAAACTGCTTCTCAAAAGACTGCTTCAACTCTGTTTTTTGCCTTGTCTTTTATATTCGATTCCCCACCCACCAAGGCGTGGAGCTCAATGCCTTACTGATGTGGCCCAGTCAACACCCTAATCATAACTTAATCATGCCCAGATTAACAGATCAGTTTACAAGCATGATCCAATTATATTTTTGGAATTCATAATTACATCAAATTCCCCAGTGGTTACAGTCATTATCCTCAAAATTCCAGAAAACATTTAAAGTGTTGCAGTAACTGGGGAAGTGCTGAATCAAGAAAAATCAAGAAGAAAAAACTGGTAGGCAAAGCTCATGGTACCCTTGTGAATTCGTCCCCCAATTCCTGCTGAATGCAGTGTAGATCCAACCTGCACTGACCCTATTACAGAGGGAATAGAGTAACTCCTATGCACATATTGTGGTGCCTGTATGGCAGTGTCAGTCTATCAGGTGAAAGCCTGAAAGAATGAACTAGGAAATTTGTCTCAGGCTGACCCTCCCAGAATTTGTCCTGAAAGCTGAGAAGCATCTTGCAGACAGGTAAAGCAGAGTAAGAAACAATTAAGTCAAAGAACACTGAAGAAAAGAATAACTGCATTAATTCATGCAATAGAACACCCGGTAATGGGTAAAAGTTTCTTTCAAAGGGAGTAGACAGCATTCAAATTCCCATAAACAGTAAACCATGGGATTCCTAAGTCCTGGAGTAAGGGAAAGACTAGGAAAAGAAGCAGGCTTCATGGCTCATATAAATGGAAAGGACCCTACACTTTGTATCACACAATCTTATTTCACCACCAAGATCACTGTTATACTTTCCCTAGATTATTGTCTGGTTTCCTTTCAATTGACATTCCACAGACTATCCCTTTCAGCTACAATCGCATTTATAACCAGCAGTTTTAGTTATACTCATTAAAACGTGTCACTCTCAAGTCTATTCATTTCCACACTTTTACATTAAGCATCATTTTCCATTCTCAACCCAACTTCTATTTCCTAGTAACCTATATTCTAGAGTTTAACTCTGTGAGTTTACTGAATGCATTTAGGTCATATTAGTGAGAACATGCAATATTTGTCCTTTTGTGTATGGCTTATTTCATACAACATAATATTCTCTAGGTAAACCAATGTTGTCATATGCATCCCAATTTCATTTCTGCTTACAGGTGAATTCTAACAATCAAAGACAATCTAATACCAATCTTGCTAAAGCTCTTCCAAAAAATTGAACAGGAAAGAACATTACCAAACTAATTCTATGAAACCAATATCACCCTAATACCAAAATGAGATAAAGATACTATGAAAAAAGAAAATTACAGACCAATATCTCTAATGAACATAGATGCAAAAATCCTCAAGAAAATACTTGCCAAAAAAAACCCAAAAGCAAATAAAAATTCATACACTAAGATGAAGTGGATTTTATCTCAGGTATGCAAGGGTTTTTAACACAAACAATCAATTAGTGTAATAAGCTACATTAATAAGTTGAAGAAGGAATTTCTTATACTTTTGATGTAACTTTATTGTAATCAAAAACTTCTTTAAAAATAAACTTTTTTATTTGAAATGAAAGGCGTTATACAAATGGCCAAAAGCAAACTTTGCATATCTACCCAAGTGTCCATCAAACAATGAATGGAAAAGCAAAATGTGGTTTACACATACAATGGAATACTATTCAGCCAAAAAAATGAAGTTCTGATAACAGGCAAAATGAATGAAGATTGAATACATCATGTTGAGTGAAATAAGTCAAACTCAAGAGTACAAATATTTCATGAACTCACTGATACGAAATAATAATAAGCAAATTTGTTGAGTCAGAAACTACAATATAGCTTGCCAAGAGCCAGGGTGGGGTAGGGAATGGGGTGTTAATGTTTAAATTATACAGAATTTCTTTTTAGGACTATGGAAATGTTCTTTTAATGGATGGGCATGATAGTAGCACAGCATTGTGTGTGTATTTAATAGCATGGAAGATATTTAAATTTTAAAAGGGGACATTTTAAGTAATATATGTGTTACCAGAAAGACATTTTTAAAAAGAAACAGCTTAGGAACTGTATAACACACACAGAGTACCCTAATGTAAACAATAGGATACAGTCAATAGTGTAATTATAATAATATTCTTTTGTTATTTGTAACAAATTTACCACACTAGTATAAGGTATTAATAGTGGGGGTGAGGGTATTGAGAACTCTGCATTTTCTACATGATTTTTCTGTAAATATTAAAGTTTTAATAAAAATATATATTTCAAAATGATACATATTAAAACATTAGAAATATAAATACAATAAAATGATGTGATTTGAATGTGTCCTATTTTTTTCCTCTTAAATTATATCATTAGGAGATTAGGGACAATGATGGAATTATCCATGTCTACCAATGTCTCACAATTACATTTTTACACTAAATCCATTGTGCTGTGATGCTTTTACCAAAATGTTATGAAAAAATACATATCTTTATACATATATATCTTTATGCAGCTGCTTTTATAATTTGACCAGTTCTATTTTTCTTACAAGACAGGTTGACTAAATTCTTTTGAGTAGATTAATTGAATTCTTGCAAATCAAATTGTTTTCAACAAATAATGATGTCATTGCAAGTTTTGTTGAATTAAATGTGTCTATGGTAGACCAAAATATCAGTTGTAGAACAATCAAATAAACAGAGAAATAATATTTTCAATGAAATGAAAATAATATTTGACAAGTAAATTTCATTGAATTAGCCAGGTTGCAGCATATCTAAGAAGAGTAGTGAAAAATCAGAGGAATACCTGAAATCAGCATTCCCTTTGCATAACCAATTGTAGCCAATATAAAGTGACAGAGGCCACCAGGTGTTTTCCAGCAGAGTGTACAGTTTGTCAAAAGCAGATGGGTTAAAACTGAAAGCCCAATTTTATTCCCACTCCATCCAAAGTTGCCCATTGTTCAGGAGCATCATACCTTTCACAAATTGACCAAATCTTGAAAATCCCAGTCAACTTTCCAAATCCAAAGAATTCCCAACAGTTCCTGCCCTATAAATAAGTTGCTAATTTTCTTGACAGAGAATATACAATTCCAAATTTGAAGAGTAAGTCCTGTCTCTTACACTAGAAATTTCATCACCTCCTTATTTTCAAGCCTGTAGCATCAGAGGCAGATTGCTTAAAAACCATTTACTCTTCCTGTCAAGAAACACCTACCCAGAGCCTTTTCCAGGGCCCCTGTGTCATCCTTGTTCCTAAGACTGTAGATGAATGGATTGAGCATTGGAGTGAGAATAGTATAGAAGGCAGGCACAGCCTTGCCCTGCTCAGGAGTGTGATAAGAGTGAGGCAGCACATAAGTGTATATGGCAGCCCCATAGAAGAGGCAGACAACTACATTGTGTGAGGAACAGGTGGTCACTGCCTTTCGTCTCCCCTACACTTCTCTCATCCTGTAAACATTGATGAGAATCCTCATGTAAGAGGCAGAGATGACAGAGAAAGGGATGAGAAGCATCATAATACAGCACACATACATAGCCATTTCATAGGCTGATGTGTCTTTACAGGAGAGCTTCAGAAGGGCCAGAACCTCACAGAAGAAGTGGTTGATTTCCTGAGAAGCACAGAAGGGGAAAAACATGGTGACAGGGGTGAGCAAAGAATCCATCTATGGACTCTCCCAGCCAGGCTGCCACCACTATCAACAAGCAGACCTTGCGGCTCATGAGGATAGAATAGCTCAAAGCGTTGCAGATTGCCACAGAGTGGTCATAGGACATAACTCTTAGAAGGAAGAACGCAGCTCCTGCCAAGGTCAAGTATAGGAAATGCTGGGCTGTACACCCTGCAAAGGATATGGCCCTTTGGCCCACCCACTTGTCGACCAGCATCTTGGGCACAATGGTGGAAATATACAGGATATACATGATGGAGAGCTGACTGAGCAGGAAATGCATGGGGGTGTGAAGGCGGGAGTCCACTTGAATGAGAATGATCACGATAGTGATGCTGGTGATGGAGATCACAAAGACTAGAAGGATGAAGGCAAAGAGGAGCCAGAGGAAGCTGGTATTGCTGAACAAGCCAAGGAGAACAAAGTCGGCATACATGGAATAATTGCCCCATGCCATAGCTCTGCAGGTTACATAAAATTTAGATGGACATGAGATATAAAATTTGGGAAAAAAAGAAAATTATCTGGTTTGCTTAAAACAATGATCTAGCCATTGCCTAATCATCTTCTGAGAAATTGATATCTCAGTGGAATCTCCCCTTTTTTAAAAATAATTCTCTCCAAGGTTTATTATAGTTAGTGCATTTCTTTAAGAGATTAATCTTTACCTTTGAGTCTTAAGCACCAGTTACATTCATGAAGCTCAAAACTTTCAATTTTCTGGAAGCACTGCCTAAATAGGGTTCTATTTTGTCACATCACATCATCATTCATTCAAGGATGACTTGCTGACTATTACTCCTGAGATTTTAAGATGAAACAATTTTATGGCCTTCAGGTAATTGACATTGAAATATTTTTAACATAGAACTCTCTTTTCAAGCACACACTACAGTAAGTTCAATGTACATTAAAGAGATGAAAAGAGAGCCAGGCTTATTGAATTAGGGTAAGATAGTGGGTAAGGAAGGAATATATGGCCCCAACTTATTCTCTTCTCCCGCCATGAAGCTTTGATTCTGAAACTTGGAATCCCATTTGAAAAGTCACTCATTGCAAACATATTTTGCACATGAAAATATTACATTTACTGGTTTTACTGAACCTAACTCCATTCTTTAGTCAATTGTGCATTTGTGAAATTTGGCTGATTAGCTTATGCTAATCAGGTGTTGCAAGTTTGGAAAATAATCTTCTAATGTTAAAAAAGTAAACCATAAGCGTTCTGCTCTAAGAAGCAATTCAATAATTAATAGAAAAAAGTTTATCAAGGAACAAATAATATTTAAGACTAATTGGTGCTGCTATTTTCTTTCAGTTATTAGAAAAATTCTAATTCATTACAACTCATTAACATGATTAATAAATAAAATTGCTTAATAAATATCTTTAAAAACAGGAACAGGAATGGAAAACATTAAACCTATTTAAGTAATACTAGAGGATATTACCTCCCAAGAGAAGGATTTATTTGCTTAAACCTGAAGTAAAATCATACATATATAACTATTTCATTTAAATGATATTTTACCACATTTATGAACAGGTGACTTCTTTAGACAACAACTTCTTTTGGCATCACACAGATCTGAAATGTGCAATATGGTAATCAGGAGCCACATTAGATATTCCCCACCTGAATCATCAGTGGTCTAACCTGAAATGTGCTGCAAGCCAAAATTATACTTAGCTTCAAAGACATAATATGAAAAAAAAGAATGCAGCATGGAAATTAAATTTTTCATATTGATTCCATGACAAAATAATATTTTGAATTAAAAGTGTATTAAATAAACAGAAATCAAATTTGGTTACATAAAAAAGATTTTAAAAATCAATTTCACCTGTTCTCTTTTCACTTTTTGTAACATGGCTATAAGAAAATATAATTACCTCTGTGACTCCCATCAGATTTCTACTCAACAGCTCTGCTCTAGGGGCCTTCATTTCCTAGAATGAGGGGTCTCCAAATACCTCTGTCCAACAAAATATCCAAAAGCTTAATTGTCCCAACACCCAAAATTAGAAAGAAGTGAGAAAAAAATTCGGATGCATTAGCAACTAAGAGTAGTAATGTCACCTTTTAATGTATTCACCTGCAAATCATAGAACACATTAATAACAGATTTCTTATTGCTTAATGATTAACAACTATTATCTTATTTACTTTTCCCAACAACTCTATTAGATATTAGACAATTATTTTATATATTCTATAGATGAAAGCAAAATCAGAATTACTGATGTTAAGAAACCTCATTGGCATGTGACTCAACTTAGCCAGTGACAGTGTAATTGTTTCATGTTGTTTTCCAGTAAGACAAAATAGACATAAACTCAGTCATTCCATAAATATTTCCTGAAGCAGCCCATGTAAGTCAAAGTTTTAATCTCTGAAATGAATGTACATGCCATGGTCCCGGCCTTCAAGAAATGAGCAGATTTTGAGCCCTCATAATTTGAACAGTTGCTGGACCTCTGGGGTCTTCACTTTTCTCCAGATGAGGTATAATGTAGGGCATGAAAAGGGTACAACACCATAAAAAAAGGAATATGGAAGCAAACAAAACTGCAGTCCAAGGTCAGGTACATAAGAAATCTATCCTAAAACTCCTCTGTGCATTTCACTATAACTCTGTCATGGCAGAAGAATCTATAATAATGTAAAATTCATTCTTAGGCAAACTTTTACTGATGGGACCTACATTAAAGTTTTACAGATTTTTCAGCTTTCTCATTCTTAAAATACTACTAACTTTGCATCAGTGCTTTTTTTTACTGTTTTTTGTCCTGGTTTGGGCTTGTGTTCTGCTTCTGTCTTTGTTCCCACTGTGCTTTACCTTTGGGAAAATTAAAAGCAAGCATTCAGCAACAGTACATGTTATATATAGAGAAATGCTAGCCAGCATTGCCCTCACAAGTTTAATAAGATCAAATTCCTCAAGGGGCTTGTATTAACCAGACAAAAAGGATGCTGATGCAAAGTACCAGAAATCTGCTGGCTTTTATAAAGGGTATTTATTTAAGGTAAAAGCTTACAATTACAAGGTGCTAAAGAGTCCAACTCAAGGTTGATTTATCACCCAAAGTCATTTGCCACATGTTGAAGTAAGATGGCAGGCAATGTCTGCGAGTGTTCAGCCTTCCTCTTTTCTTCTAAGGTTCCATGGGACCAGCTTCTTTCAATCTCAACTGTAGGCTGGGGGACTTGTTTCTTTCTGGGCTTTCTCAACTTCCTAAGGCTCTAATCTCTTCAGCTGCAAACTACCAGGCAAATGGCTCAGCTTTCCCCGGGACTCAAGCATCAAAACTAAGTTCTCTCTTCTGCTGTGTCTTCTACTGTGTCTATTTAGCTCTCTCTTTTCCTGTGTGTATTCTTCTGTGAGAATGTCCATTTATACAGCCCACCAAGGGGGCAGGGACTCAACCCTGAATCACCCTAATGATGTGGTTGAATCAAAGCCCTAATCTTGATTAATCAAGTAAACATAAAATCTTTGAATTTAATACAATCAAAAAGTATCATGCCCACAGGAAGAGACACGTTTATAAAGATAATCTATATCTCTTTTTTGGAATTCATTAATAATATCAAACTGCCACAGGGCTCTTTTCATTATTTTGTTATATATTCAGATGACAGTAAATGGTTACCAGAGACCAAGCCTGGTGACTGGCATTGGTCCACGAGGTATATCAAAGCCCAAGAGGGATAAATGGACACCAAAATTTCCCTTTCAGGAGATGAGCATCCCCATCCCTGACCAGAAATATTCCTGGCACTGGCTCTCACTTAATGAGACCCTGGAAATTTCCCCAGCATTCCTCACAAAGGGAAGTGGAGATTTGAATGATAATTCCTCATATTTTAAGAGCATTTTCCTTCTACTCTGCCAAAACTGACTCATGCCCCACATTAAAAATATTATAAAGCAGTATAACAACATTAAAAAATACTTGGAAAATGGGAGAATATAATCAACGGGAGTACCCCAAGACCATGTAATAGCTATTGCCATGTCTGTGGAAAGTTTTATATTTGGGTACAATTTCAGTTTCATATCCTATGCAAAATTTTAAAATGACAACTTTTTAAATATGGTGCTCTTTGGCTACTAAGAAGTTGTAACACACATCTATTTTTGTATTTATATTACTTCTTTGGGGATTTCTTTTGTTCATGGCATTTGCCCATTTATATACTTATTTATCAAAGATCTGCTTATTCTCCTTGTATTAAACAGACAGTCTTTTGGTTAAGATATTAATTGTAACTGTTTTTTCTCCAAATAGTTATTTTCAATTACAATGATTTTTAGACTGAATAGTTTGAACTATTTATGTAGTTAAGATATTTCATTATCCTTTTGTATTTTGAGTTTAATTTGTAAAGTTAATTCTCATTTAACCTGTGATTAGTATGTAATTCTATTTCACTCCAATTATCAAAAGTATTAAAATATATAATATTTTAATAAATCTAGAATCCATTTTGCTCTGTGGTGTAAATTGTGGATTTCATTAAAATATCAAATCTTTGTTAAATTTGTCCTTTCATATTATGCTAATTAACCCTAAATTCTCATTTTTTTCAAATAAACAGAATAGTTCAATTGTGAATGAGGAATATGCATGAGTGATGCACCATAGTGAGTCATTATCAGTATCAGTATCTGATGCTCTTTATCAGTATCTTATTAGGTGAACTCAATTTTAACCCATGTTGCATCTGTAAATTCTCGATCACGGATGCAGAAAAAAAAAGAGAGAGAGAGAGAGAGATGGTGATGTTAGTTAGTCTTAGGCCAAATTGTAAAGCAGTAGTATTTAACTTTTGGAACTTCATTCTCTTCTTTCTATATCTTTTAATTCCCTGTAACATCATATCCAATAGCAGGTAGTCAAATTTTTGGCGACAGTTGTTTTTGTTTTATATTATGATTCTTTCGTCAAACTCTGCCGTGTGTCAAGGAGTGACCATAAAGAGGGGTATCAACTAACACAGAAGATGTTAAGTGCTAAAAAGCTAGACTAGATAGAATAGGTGGACAACTGGCATAAATAGACTGTCCTAGGCAATCTTGGAAGAAAGGCTTCCTTTGCTTCAAGCCATTTATATGCTATACAATATAATTTATTATGTTTCTTCTCCCCTAGTGTTTGCATATGAAATTTCACCCTTCTTTTGGAATAAATAACATTTTCAAAAGTATAACCATTTGGAGAATATTTAAAATGGTAGAGGAATTTTTGTAACAGCAAAGATAACTTCCTTTGCCCTGAAAGCAGGACAGGAGCATTATTATCATCTCAGCTGACTCTCAGGAGAAACTGAAATTTCCCTGTCTTCTCCTGTCTCCTCCATCCCTTGAAACATATCTATCCATGGCATTTGTGTATAGTTTTGTGAACATCATGCCAGGATTGTGATAAGAAAACCTGATTTCACATCCTATCTTCATCATTTACAAGCTTCTGAATGCCTGGCAAGCCACTCACATTTTCTGTACTAGCTGCATGACTAAGGCTTAATTAAGAAAGTGAGGTTAGAACAATTTTTTGAAGCAGAATATGGAGAATATTTTAACTGAGCTACTTTAGAGATTTTATGAAGTACCTAAAGAAATGCAATAGTACACAGAAATTGACATAATCATGCACATTTCTAAATCATAAAAATGAACATACTTTTCAAACAATGAGACATTTGCTGAAACTTTACACTGAAAATAAAAATTGTAGAGAATTTCCCTGATGTATACATTACAGAATCAAATACAGCATATCACCTGATAGAAGAAATGAATTCAAAATATTTAAAATTGACAAAAGTAGTGCAGATTCATGAATACCTATAATTATAATGTTCAGACATATCAGTATCGATATTCCCCAACATTTTGTTGGTTTAAACCAATTTGCAATAAGTAAATATTAAATATCTATATTTAAGAATCTGATATTTAAAACCCCCTGTGAATGATTGATGTAAAATCCTCCAAGTTACTTACGTCACACAGCTGTCTCTCCAACTTTGATTATACAAATCTGAAGGTGAAATAACTATTGTTCAGGGAAAACCTTACAGCACTTAGGTATTAAATAGAATTATTCAGAATTTCTTTTTCCTAGTAAGTGTTTGCAGCTGAGAGGCATGAAATCAGACTTTCCAAATTTAGGGCTTTTCTTTCTGAAGCAGAGGAGAGAAGCATAGAGAAATAAAGAGGAGAAAAGAGAAAGGAAGTCATAAGCAGGGAGTAGTGCTGGATTCAAAGCATGGAATGATGCAGTCTCATGGACATAAATTACACATTGTTGGCATAAGGATAAGGGCCAGTCCATGACCTGGGTGTGACCCTTTAAAATAGAGAAGGATAGGAAAATAGTTCAGAGATCAAGAGACTGAACAGTCTGAGTTCTTAAATTCCAAATAAAGATGGTGCAAGGGAAGATGAGAAAACTTACATTATGTAGGTTGCTAAGAACAAAGAGACTAAGGGACTTAAATAGGAGAGCTCATTTGCACCATGGTAGTGTGCTAGTCCTCTCATTTGGAAGGAGAAATGACATAAGAATATCAGTCTCTGGGGCCCTTTGTCCCTGGCCTACAATTATACAGTTCACCTAAAGGTGACAGACTCCTTCACCTCATTATTTTTTTTATTCAGAAAAAAAGTAACCCTTTCATTTACAAAGAATTATAATAATTAAACTTTCCAAAATAAATCAGGCTTTGGTTCCCTAAACCCAAATTAAATTACTTTTTTTCTCTTTTATATTGCTGGTGAAGTTTTTTTGTTTGTTGTGCCTTTTTACATGATCAATTTTTATGCATCTCCCTCAAAGCATTAAACAAAAAAAATACCCCTCCTTAGGAAGTAACATCTTGCTCAAATATTGCATTCTTGGACCAACTCCATCACTTAAGTACTCAATTGGTATAAAATCTTTGTGTTTTTCATATAACTCATAATATTTTCAGCATTACAGTGCATTCAAAATATATAGTAAAACAACTAAAAGAAATAGCAAATTGAAAATATTGATTTACTCAAAGAGCAATAAAATCCCCTTTCCTCCTCTTCTTTCCAATATTCTCACTATTCTCCTCAATCTCCTTTGGAGGATCAGGGGCAGTGATCCTCAGAACACAGGCTTTTTTCAGCTGTTCTCTCCATCTCCATTATTTCTTGGCTGTTTTTCATGCAATTCACATTTTCCTCTCCCAGATGTGTACATGAGTAGGGGGTGGAATACACATTTTCTGGAACCTGAAGCCTTAATACATTTAACAGCTTTTCTTAAGAAAAAGGCTATAATATCACAACTACATAATTAGTTACAAAGATAACTAATCACAAGAAATGATATATTTTGTTGAGAAGAAAAGAAATCACAACAAATTATAAATTTTTAAAAAGCTGACATACTAAAAGGGAATCAAGAAACACTGAACACAATCTTGCTATCATTTAATTGCCTGAGACATTATTTTATCCATTTTTTTCAACACTATATGACTGCATACTTTGTGCTTTTATCATTTATAGGTCAGTATCATTTTCTATAGTGAGAATAGAAAAATAATTCAGCCTTTTTAATATGATTGGCTGAAGTGTGTTTCTATTCTATTTTTTAAAAATTTTGATCAATGAGAAAATGTTATTTTTGTCTCTCCTACATTTTTAAGATTGAGGCCCAATTTGAGAAAAATGCTATTAAATTACCTTCATATATGATCTATCCTTTCTGAGCATCCCAGAAAGCCAAGCTTAGAAAGTATCAATTTTAAGTATTTTCTTGAAGAGTGTGATTCAGGGAGACAAAAGGATGGGTAGTAGGTGAGTATTATAGTAAGGAGAAAAAGTGAGCCAGTGCCAAGTTGCATTTTAATTGCAGCCTTGTGTCTCCTTCTAGGGACACTTAAGGGAGCCAAGAAGAAAGAAGGAAGAGGAAATGGAGAGGGATCCATTCACCAGCTCCTAGTGATGTGCATCTCTAGATTGCTCCTGTGCAAACTCAGAGAGCCTTCCCAAAGTATCTTTTCCATGGCACCAAGAGAAACCTGGAAGGAAAACAGGCTTTCCAGAGGTGGGTTCCCACCAGTCTCATTCACATCGAACTTGGTGCCAAACATAACTTTCACTGAGGCAGTGGTAGACCAAGAAATAGGGGAAGCCCTGAGAATCTGCAGTGGTGCCCAGAGGGGCCAGAATTTGTACTCTGAAAGAATTCACTGCAGATCAAGATCTCTTATGCAGTGCCCTTTCTTTAGTACTTTGTGAACTGACAATGCAATGAGTGTTGTATACCTTCTTCAAACATGCCAATATATTGTATGAAATCTGCAGAGATAGCTACATAGATTATGATAGATAGATAGATAGATAGATAGATTTTCCCCAATGTGTTCATATGAATCCCTTCACTTTTATTAGACTTTCAAAATTCTAAATATTATTCATTATTTCTATTCAAAATGTATATTTTCATTTATAATAAAATGTAAATATTTCATAAATACTTCCTTGATTGCAATATAATATTTAATGATAATTAATCACTCACATTTATCAATTTCATTCAACATTCTATTAATTTTTATCTGAAAATTCTCTCAGCTATTCAATAAATTTATTTTAAAAGGGCAAAAGTATTACTAATGTATAACCACAAATTAGGAGTCCATTCTTATGAATTTATTGAAATATTCCAGTATACCTTTCCAAATTGCCATTAGATGCTTTATAACATTTTCAATACATTTTTTTGCATATGATTAGTAGTCTACCTTATCCTTTGAGTCAATAAAAGAGTATTTTATAGTGCTTAATATCATGTTAACAGCCACATTGCAAGTCTTGAATAACTTTATAATGGAAAGACACTTCCTCTAGAATCATTAAATAAACACTGAATTTGCCATATGTGTTCAATGTTCAAAGTCATCCATCCACTAAAAGGATACTAAAAAAGAAAATATAATGGACAGAACACCAAAGAAGAGTAACTTTAGATGCTGGGGAGGCAGCATTTTCTCTGATTATGATAATAAACTGTTTAAGGCACATATATTATGTACTTGTTAATATTTTTAAAGAATGCTTGCAATTTTTCCCCATGTTTTCCAAACAGTAGGGCTGTCATAAAAATATCTGAAATTTTTGTTTAATACCACCCATCCCCTCTTATTGGGTATTACTGAGTGTCTTGGGCATTTTTGACATTAATTTTGGAGAAGCAGAGTTTGGGATACTTTTGATATGGACTTAGTTTAATATATGTCTGTGTTTTCAGTCACTTTAATTGATATTTAAATTATTGTTAGTCATGCTGGTTTAGAGAGGGCTTTTGGTATAGTCCTTCTTATACTGACAACTTTTCCCTCCAGTGAAAGTTCTAGGTGCCCAGTGGTGTGGGACATGTTATGATATCCCTTCTAATTTATAAGATAGACTGTTGCATCTGGCCACTCCTATGACCAAAACAGAGGCACAACACATAGTTGGCCTCTTCAGATTTTGGAGACAACACTTTCCTCATTTGGGTGTGCTGCTCCAGCCCATTTAAAGGGTGACCAGAAAAGCTATTAGTTTTGAGTGGGAACCAGAACAAAAGAGGCTCTGATAGGTCCAGGCTGCCGTGAAAACTTCAAGGCACTTGGACCATATGATCTAGCAGATCCAAAGGTGCTCATTGTGTCAGTGACAAACAGAGATGTCATCTCTAGCCCTTGGCAGGCTCCTATAGGAGAATCACAAGTCAGACACTTAAGATTTTGGATTAAATCCCTGCCATCTTCTGCAGATAGTGATTCTTTTTTTTTTTTTTTTTCCTGAGAAAGAGCTTTTGGCCTGCTATGGGGTGTTAGGAGAGGCTGAATTCTTAAACATGTACCACCAAGTTACCATGAGACTTGAGTTGCCTATCATGAACTGGATATATTCTAACTCTACCAAGTCATAAAGATGGGTGTACATAGCATTCCATCATAAAGTGGAAGTGGCATATATGAGGTAGGGCTCAAGCAGGTCCTGAAGACACAAGTAATTTGCATGAGGAAGTGGCTCAAATGCCCATGGTCACCAATCCTGCCATGTAACCTTCTCTTTCCCAGCCCACACTTATGACCTTTTGGGGATTTCCTTAAAATAAGTTGACCATGGAAGAGAAAACTTGGGCCTGGTTTACAGATGGTTCTTCATGATATGCAGGTACCACCTGAAAGTGGAAAGCTGCAGGACTGCAGGGCCTTTCTGGGATGTCCCTGAAGGACAGTGGTCAAAGTAAACCCTCCCAGTGGGCAGAACTTCAAGCAGTACACCTGGTTGTTCATTTTGTTTTGAAGGAGAAATAGGTAGAGATGCATTTGTATACTGATTAATGGGCTGTTGCCAATGGTTTGACTAGATGATCAATGAAATGATTGGAAAATTGGTGACAAAAAGGTCTGGGGAAGAGGTATGCAGATAAAGCTTTCTGAGTGGGCAAAATACTGAAACTATTTGTGTCCCACATGAATGCTCACCAGAAGGTGATGTCAGCAGAGGAATATTTTTAATAGTCAAGTGGATAAGATGACCTGCTTGGTGGCTAACACTCATATTCTTTCCCCAGCCACTCCTGTCATTGCCCAATGGGCTCATGAACAATGCCGCTATAGTGGTAGGGATAGAGTTATTCATGGGTTCAGCAGCGTGGACTTCCCCTCACCAAGGCTGACTTGCCTACACTGCCGAGTTCCCAATTTACCAGCAGCAGAGTCTCACACTCAATCCCCAATATGGCACCATTCCCCAAGGTTATCAGCCTGCTAGCTGATGACATGTTGATTACATTGGCCCACTTCTGTCATGGAAGGGGCATTGATTTGTTCTAACTGGAATATACACACACTCTAGATATGGGTTTGCCTTTCTTGAAAGCAATTATTCTTCTAAAACTGCCATTCATGGACTCTCCAAATGTCTTAGACATGACCATGGAATTCCATGCAGCAATGCTTCTGATCAGTGAACCCAATTCACAACAAATGACGTGTGGGAATGGGCAGATGTTTATGGAATTCACTGGTGTTACCATGTTCCCCATCATCCTGAAGCACCTGGGCTGATAAAATGGCAAAAAGGTCTTGGAAGTCTCAAATATGGTGCCAACTAGGTGGCAATATCTTGCAGGTTTGGGGAAATGTTCTCTAGGGACTGTTTATGCTCTAAATCAGCATTCTTTCTACAGTATTGTTTCTCCCATAGACAGTGTTGTTTCTCCCATAGACAGGATTCACAGTCCAGGAATCAAGGGGTGGAAATGGAAGTGACACCACTCACTATTACCCCTAGTGATCCACTAGGAAAATTTTCACTTCCTGCCCCTGCAACCTTATGCTCTGCTGGTCTACAGATCTTACTTCCAAAAGGAAGAGTACTTCCACCAGGGAACACAACAATTCCATTGAACAGGAAGTTAAGACTGCCACTTGGCCAGTTTGGGGTCCTTGTGCCTCTGGATCAAAAAGCAAAGAAGGGAATTACTTTGCTGACTGGGGTGATTGATCCTGACTATCAAAGGGAAATAGTACCACCCATACACAATGGAGGTAAAGAGTTTGCCTGGAATACATGAGATCCCCTAAGGTATCTCTTAGTACTACCATGCCCTGTAATTAAAGTCAATGGAAAATTACAAAAACCCAATCCAAAGGGGACTAACAGTGACCCAGAATCTTCAGAAGTAAAAGTTTGGGTCAATCCACCAGGCAAAGAACCACAGCCAGCTGAGGTGCTTGCTGTGGTTAAAGGGTACATGGAATGGGTAGTGCAAGGATGTAGTGATAAATTTGAACTTCAACCATGTGAAAGAAACTAGAACTGTAATGGGTCATGAATATTTCTTCCTTGTTTTTTTTATAAGTATTATAAAATATCTTTGTTTTCTTCCCTATCCTTTCCCCTTATCATATGATATGAGTTGTATTATTTTCACATCATAATATTTAAGGATGTCAAATTTAAGAGTGAATATTATCCAAGAATTTGCACCCTACTAGTGAGGGAATTAGTATGTTTCCAGTTGTACACAGGACAGATGAATCAGATGAATATTTTTAGGCAGATATAGATAGATAGATAGATAGATAGATAGATAGATAGATAGATAGATAGATAGATAGATATATTAGATATATAAATAAGTATACATATAATATATATATACATGGTATTGTTTTTATTTAGAGACTGACTATGGTTTAAGGTGATGTATAAGGCTGCCAATTTGACAAGAGGTGGACTGATTGTTAGTCTAATGTATCAACTCATCCAGGTAATGGTGCCCAATTGTCTGGTCAATCAAGCCCTGGGTTAATAATAATATAAGGACATTTCATGAACTTTATTCATCAGTGAGTTGTTTGCATGGATGGCTGGTTACATCTACAATCAACTAAGGAGATTGCTGTTAACAATAAGGGACATCTCATCCAAATGGTTGAAGACTTTAAAAGGGAAAGTGATTTCAGCATTCAGAGAGAGAAATCCATCTCTACTTCAGACAGCCAATGTCTCCTGGGAAATCATCAAGAATCTTCATCAGAGCCTGCCCTGCTGAATTTGGATTTGTGCATCCCCACAGTTGTGTGAGAGGATTTTATAAAATCTCTTACTATTTACAGATATCTCCTGTTAATTCTGTTTCCCTAGACAACTCTGACTAATATATCATGTAAATTGTTGGATTTTAGACAAAGATTGACCAATATGATTATGATTCTTATCATAATTATGTTTATAAAATGTTAATTCTACATGATGAGTTAATAATGTAATAAATATACACCCTTAATTCCTGAGTGAAATCTATATATAAATCACATGGTTGATTGGTCACCTGCTTTCTGGTCTTATTTCCTGGGTCATCATATATATAAATCCCATTATGTGACTGTTATGTGCTTAATCTTGACCATCCTGTGATATATTTGAAAAGTGATTTTAGTATCTTCTAAACTCATATCCCTGTATATTTCTCCAAACTCCTGGAATACCTTTTTTAGGCACAAAGACTTCTCATGTCATTTCCTCTGAGCAATGTCCTTTTTCTCTCAACCATTAACATTAGTATGACAAATAATTTTTGCTACTGCATTGCAAACAAAGAAAAGTTAAATGCTGTATTTTTACTGAAAGTAAAAAAAAAAAACCAACAACAACAAAAAAACACCTAATGATTTCAGTGTGCACAGTGGCTGTTTGAGAAATAATCTATTCATGTAACTGAGAAATGGAAATACATATATGGCTACATTAACTCTCTTCCTGAAAGGCTACATTAGATTATTACTCCAACAGTAGAAAAGATATTTCTCTTGCCCTAAGATGGTGAGCTAAATTTATAAAGCAGTGCAATAAATCTGAAAGGTTCTA